>JANQBS010000169.1:0-89668 GCA_033085395.1 Xanthoparmelia taractica
TAAGATTACGGGTCGGAAAGGTGTGGTATCTGTTGTCCCATACCATCAAATATAACACACCTTTCCGACCCGTAGATAAGATATTTAGATAGAATCTACGATCGCGATAATAAGATTAAGAGAATTATTAGTAATAATAATAAGATTTATAAGAAGAGAGAAAGATACGTCTATAATAAGATTTATGATTATTATTATTATAAAGTAAAATATAAATATTAAGCTTAATTTAATTAATTTACTATAAATTAATTAAATATTTATATATAATAAAAGTTTTATGTGAGTTAATAAGGTACTTAAATTTTGATAAGGCTATTATATAAATCTAAGTAGCTAGGTAAAATTAAGCGAATCCTACGCTGCGCCCCTATTCTGCGCCCCTAGGACTTCCCGACGGATTTAGGAGGGTTGGTAAGGCTTCCGATCTTGTGGTAAGAAGAAAGATCGCTTTCTTTAGCGGTGTTGCATCGTACACTGGGACTACTGACAGATCTGACTCCAATGGTATGTCTTCAACGTCGTCGGCGAGTACGTTTTTGGAGGGCTTCCTCGAACGTGGCGTTGATAGAGCCGGTACCGTTACTCGGACACTGTAGGGCTTAGAGCCGAGCGGGAGCCCTAATTTCTCCTAATCTGGTTAGATCAAGATTAGACCCAGGCTTCAGCGTCTGACGTGAGCAACTCTTCTAGCAAGAGAATCAATCCATCAGCAAGACTGTAGCGAGCATGGTATACATAGTCTATTCTTTGAATTCAGGTTGTTTTACTTGAAGAATATCACGTTCACCAGTGTTGTTTCAAAGGACCGGTCATGTCTTTCGGCTTCAGTGTCGGAGACTTCCTGGCGGTTGGAAATCTAGCTTGGACTGTCTACCAATCTTGCAAGGGCTTGACCAAAGAGTTCCATGAGATTTGCAGGGAGGCACTGTAAGACCTTATACAACTACCCTAGTCCTGACGGGGGTTTCCGGCTCATCTCACCTCTCCGCCCGTATAGCACTGTCCATACCGTCATCAAAAAGCTTCAAGATGAAGCTATCGATCCCCAGTCTCTACTCAACTCACGAGGTGCTCCGAGAAAGCAGGAGCTGATGCTGCTGATAAAGAACCTCGAGGAAGTACTAAAGGAGCTTGACGAAATTATAAGATAATATCAGGGCCCTGCAAGGCGGCAACGAAGGATTTGGAATCAGTTTAGACTGGCGACAGAGAATCTAGACGGAATTCGCAGCAAGCTAACGTTTCATGTAACTGCCATTAATGCGTTTACATCAAGTCTATCCTGTGGAACTTTGGCCCAGATCGAGACGGTCCTTGTCGAATTGGTAAGCGAAGTTCGACAGGGTCGGCGGCAGCCTTCTCTTGCATCATTTCATGAAACCAACAATGACTCCGTCTGGGGAGAGCTGGAAGCGGAGTTGGCTGGAGATGGCATATCGAGCACTGTCGTCGCTAACCATAAAGCCGCCATCAAAGTCTTCGTCCAACGCTTGCTTACTGATTCTGACGCCGACACAACCTCTTTGGTCGAAGTTACTTCACCAATGGAGCGCGGCACCGACAACACGGGTTCAGAGTCTCTCTCGCATGGTCTTTTTGCTATGGACCTTTCACCCGGCGATTCGGCGGAATTGCCGGCAACGGCCAACGCCCAAAATGGTAGCGTCGCGTCAATGGATAGTGAGGAGTATGAAAGCGGCGAGGAGTATGAAAGCGGCGAGGAGTATGAAAGCGCCGACGAGGAACTTCCCCCCGAATACGCGGATGCATCCAACCCCGCTAGAAGAGTTTCACTCCGAGACGCCCTTACATACGTGGACAATGTTCGGGAACTTCAGTCTCAATCGTACAGCCAGTTTCTGGACATAATGATAAGTTTTAAGCGCGGGGATCTTGACACTCCCGGCACGGTTGATCATATATCTACATTGTTTATCTGCCACCCGGAATTCATTCACGACTTCAACCTCTTCGTACCTGCCGGATACAGGATCGAATGCGGGACGGTAGACAACCGTTATGCTTTCCGAGTAATCACGCCCTTTTCCGCATATATTAGAATCCCAGACCTGCAGGCAATGCAGTCACTAACCGTGGTGGGAGGGAATCCACACATCCTTGGGCCATTGAAATGGATTGATCCAGCTTCCCTCAATATCCTGCGTCCTTATCCCGGGGTCGCCACGCCTCTCGTTTGGACGACGGATCAGCCTGCATCCCGCGTGTCCGGAGGAGTTTCGGAGGCGCGAATGATATTTGCGAGTCGATTGAAGGCATTACTAGCTCGATTGGCGACCACCAAGGAAACTGCTACCGATACAGACCAATCTGATGACGAAAGAAATCGTACTGCGCATGTCAGTGACCGCCTAGGGTTGACGGTAATGTCATTGAGACGCGCTCCTCGACCCTAGCGATCGATCAAGTCAAGCCGGATTCCGGACCTCTCCTTTCGCAGTCACTCGATCTTGTGGATGTTGGGCTGCGTATGCGTATGCACGTTGTGGACGCTTGGATATATATACAGTTACTCGCTACACTACTTGCAAGATTGATGACAGATTCATCGATGGATCGATACTCCCATCTACCTAAGAGTAGGCTACCTGCTAGGGTTATGATACATCATATCTCCTCCCAACATAAACTGGCTCGGCTACGTAGTACAAGCACCGTTCAGAGCAAACTGCGACGGCGTGAGATTTTCATGCTCCGTAATAAGTCACAAGGAGGATGGATACATTCGCACTTATCTCTGTAGGGAAACAATCAACCAACCATATTTTTACTTACAGGCCCACCCCCCCTTCCCGGGTCTCATATCCGCAACATTGAGCCCGTGATACCTTTGTGTCCATCGCGGTAGACATCGAGAAAGGAAGCGGGATGTTTTAAACGGCTATAAGGTAAGGAGGATGAACTACCATTGATTCTGCCTGCGCAGAGGACATGACGGCTTTGGTTTCCCCCGCGCGACCGTGAAGGCTAAGAGGGGGGTTTAGGGAAGGAAAGAGTTGGTGTGCGCCGCGGTAGTCGTGGGGAGGCTGCCACTTTCGGCTCTGTTGTGTTGATATTCCATGGACGCTTTTCTTTTTCCTTATCTCTTACCGGCGACCGCTACCCCTTCCGGGATGTGCCATGCGTGAAGACTCACACGGAGGCTGTGCGCGGCTTATGCGAGTTGACGGGTTTTGTGTGAGTCACTGGTGCTTACATGCTTACTTGCGTGCTGGGTTCGTCCGGTGTTTTGCCGGGGATTTGGTGATTACTGATTATCACGCATGGGCTACTAGGCTAGAAGGGCTGGTTAAGGTGGGTGTGTGTGTTGAGTCATATGTGGGGATGAGGGAGGCTGTGAGTGGTGAAGTAAGGCAATTGATATAAGGTGCTACCAATGTCTTCTCTGATTGTGTGCCGTAAAAAGAAATTCATCCATACTTCTATGTGCGCGGTCGGATTGTCGCGACTATTACCCCTTTCCGGCAAGATCGCCACTGCGTGGGTATTCTAGGCAGCACAATTTGCTACAACGGCCTGGGGTGAGAAATATAGGTGCCTTGTTCTCCGTATTATCTTATAATTTTCATCTTGAATTTGCTATTTGCATGTTCGTTTTTTTGGGAACTCAATTGACGCCTTGAAGAGATTATTCGCTACGTCTTGTGTTTTTTCTTGTTGTTGTTGACAAGGATTCCCGTGAATGAACGTTGCAATTGGACATCAATTGGACAATTGGAGTCACTCTGTACCATTATAGAGCGACTTCTCCACACCCATCGCCACACCGACCGATCAGCCAGACGTAGTCTCTCCCGGGACTTCCCACCGGCAGTCCATCATGGCCACACCTCCTCTCCAAGTCTTCCCCTACACCTCCCTACCCACCGAAATCCGCTACCTAATCATGGAATACGCCCTCGTCCCCGGCGACGTCTACCCCTGCGCCAAAGAACCGAAACCTCTATCATCATCATCCGCCAGCAAGCTCCTCCGCGCCGTCTTCAAGCGTGCCCCGTCCGCGGACTTCAAATTCAAAGTTGGGAGCGTCGACCACCATGTCGCAGTCGCATCATCCGGAGGCAACAAGCAGCAACAATCGAGCGCTCAGCTCTTGAAAACGTGTAAGAGGGCTTATGAGGATGGGCATTACATGTTCTATAGCATGAACACGTTCCACTTGCCCGTCGGCTCCGCGCACGATGTTGGATCTTGGTTCGACAATCTCAAGAAGGAGCATAGATGCTTGATCAATAGTGTCTGCCTGACTTTCTCCCTCGCGGACATCACGCCCGACGTCCTGACTGAGATGGAAAAGAAGTGGCTCTGGGATCTCCCGCTCAAGACGGCCGGGTCCGAGCAGAGGATGGTCAGTGAGGTTGCGTATTTGCTCTGCTGGCGCTACTGGCAGGATAAAATTGATTTCCTGAAGAGGTGGGAGGGGCTTGAGAGGGTGGAGCTGAGGGATGCGGCGGGGGAGGGGGTTGGGTTTGTGGGGGAGGCGTTTCGAGGGTTGGAGGTTAAGGAGGAGAGGGGGATTATGGATCGTGCTAGGGAGAGGGTTAAGGGAGAACTGGAGGGGATGGTGGGGGAGGTGGGGTGGAAGGCGGTGAGGAAGGGGTTGATGGGTAGAGGGGTTGGGGGTGGGGGGTGATGCGTGTGTGTGAGGGTCTTTGGTGGTGGGTTTTGGTTGTGGAAAATAGATGCTTGGATTTCTGGCCGTTTTGAAATGTATAGTCCGCCAACTTAGCTTGGAAATTAGTAGACGGCATAGGACCTCGCATTGGGTCTTGCTGTAGGCGTCGTGAGTGATCATTACCTTGCAGAAAAGACACACCTCTAGGGAGCTTATAGGAGATGAGCACCGAAAGTCCTAGACACAAAGACTTCGATGCCAAGAGCTCGGATGACGTCTTGTGGGAAGGGTTGACTGGACAATGGGCTTGCGGCCGCTTCGGAGTTGTATCTGGCAATGCCTCAGTCTCAAGCGCATAAAGAGGCTCCAGGATTAGATCCATACGCTCTCAGGCACCAGCTTTAAACTCTCTAATGGTAACACCGGCGTTCGAAATTAAGAGTGCTGCTGTTAGCGCTGTCCAGGATTTCTACCTCCGGAGTGGATGCGTAGGTAATCAGTCGATAGTGATGAGTGCGGCTAGCTATAGACACACCAATAGTAGTGTTGGAAGTGCCTTTGACTTCGGGTTCGACAATCGGTCTTCGGATCACGTTGTCGTTCGCAGTCAACGAATTATACTTACCTCTTGAATCGTTGGTGCACCAGGGAGTGTCAGAAGTCTACATACCGTGGTGTGAAGTGTTTTATAAAACACAGATCCGGACATTTTGTTATTGTTGGGTTGCGGGTGGTTGCGGGTAGGGCCTAATCGGATAACACTTTGGTCGAAATACGTATTATGATATCTCGATAGAAGGCTTGTTCCTATGCTGCCTTTTGACACTTACGTAGCGTCGTGCTCGTGCGGGATTAATCTCCCTGGACTTCCCTGTTGAATGATTTCTGCAAACATCTCACATGCTCAGACTTCTGACCAAAGGTCCATCCTGTCAAAGCATCATAAGCACCAAATCGGCCAAGAGAGCGAAGTACCATCATTATCCTCATCCATCGATCTCAACGCCATGGCTGCCGAGCCATCGAAGCTTTCTTACTTCTCCTTGCCTGGCGAGGTACGCAACAAGATCATGGACCTTGTCCTGGTCCACGGAGATGTTTATCCTTGCCGGTCCGTTCCAAAGACGAGCTCAGACACCAAGGCCAATGTCGTATCCCCTCCCGGAATTCAGCTTCTAGTGACCTGCAAACAGGCCTATAACGAGGGCTATGAGTTGTTCTATTCTTCTAACACATTCCACCTGCCGCCGGCCATGACCTTCGAATGGTCGGACGGGCTTCAAGCCAAATACAAAGCCATGGTCAAGCGTATCAGCATCACACTCGACCTCGAGGATCTGAACGTAACTACGTTCAAGCAGACTAGGGAGCGCGTGACAGCGAATGTCAGGGGAGATAAGAGCTATGAGTATTTGACCGCACCACTGGCTCGCGGTCTGTACAACGGCTGGGAACGCAAGATGAAGTACATAGCGGCTTGGACTTCACTGGGAGAAATACAACTGCGCTCCTTCAATCATACAAACTTCATCCAGCATTGCAACGTCGTCACTCATCTGGAGGAATTGGATGCGGAAGAATTTAGTACGGAGGAATTCAGTATGCTGTATCATAGCCTCTACTGGCGTGATGTACTAGAGTGGCCGGAGCTTTGCGTGTTTGCTAATTTCTATGCTCAGATGGATAGGGTGGGTTGGGAAAGAGCTATAGAGTGGCTCCATGTAAGGAAGCCGGGCGAGAGGGCTGAGGGCTTTCGATTCAGCGCATATCACGCTCACCCTGTATGGGTAGAAGATTGATGCCGAAAGTGCTTGACAAATCCACGGCAATGACAGGTAGATGGAGACATTTCTGACCAGATAGAGAGCTTGACTGACGAGCTTATCGGCTTGAAATGAAAATAGAAGCTATCGAGATGTCTGTCATTGAGAAGCATGCCATAAACTGAGAAATATCAATGTACTCGTACCATCTTCCAAGTTCGACGGACATATCGGCGTTAAGCTAAAATACGTTACTTTATGTAACCGTGCTAGCACTAGTGTAGCTCCCGAGACATAGAATACAACTCTGTGTTGTCTCGTTTTGTCTTAATCGTTAGGGACGCGTAGCGATACCTAGCCTACGTTGACGTCTAGATTGAGACGCTCACATTACTTATTCTAGCGTCTAGCGACCAGTGAGGCACGCTCGATAACCTTGACTACTCCACCACATCGATCTCATTCAACGGAAAAGGATTGAACCCTCTGGCTGTAACGGCTGGATAATGTCCCAGCCCTACTGTTCAATTGGGTAACAAATGGATTAAAAGAAAACTCTGATACAAAGAACATGTAACGTTGTCGAGCATCTCGAATTGACATCTCGCAAGGCTGCAGAACGGCTAGGAAAAGCCGCCATCATAGGATCAACCCAATCCGTATATTCGAAACTAGCTGTCTTCAAGCTTGGCCCGAACTATTGGGTGCAACCCGCTGCAAATGGTCGCTCGCCTACAAGGCTTTCCTAGGTGGAGGCGCCGTGCTTGGTCCTCGCAGAGTCGATAGCGACTTACAACGAGGGGAAGTATTGATGCAGCAGCCAAAACTTTTGTGAACTTCCAGTCGTTCAAATTACGCAATCTGTTCTTTCACTTGATAGCCTTTCTCTTTCGCATCCTACGCTAGTGCTGTGCCGTCTCTTCCGCTTATTTCAGAAAGCAGCCGAAGCTAGGCAGTGGACACGCCACTGAGCGCAAAAGAATGGGCACAAGCGCACAAAAGAACTGCATTGTCGTTTTCACGGAGATGTTGGATTGGCTTATCAACTGGAATGCGCGAGGTCACTCCTTAGGGATGATAGGAAGAACAATGTTGCGAACCCACACAATTCGTGTCGCATATTGCATTGCGCAGCAAGGCATACTCCCAGCCTCACTAAACGGCCAATCATTGGGCGCATAAATATCGCATAATCATCGCATGATAATCGAGATCCTTCGCCGCGCTTGAGCTTCTCTACCCGGATTGGATCGACAATCGTTGCACGGGCGGGCTGATAGGCAACCATATGTGTGAGCGGCTAAAGCTGAGGCTGTGAGGCCCCATACATTATTAAAGAAGCAGCTGCATCCACGTAACTGTAGAACCGTATCCATATAGGCAGATGATACCTCACACAGGGTCAAACGCCAAGTTGGCAATGGATGCGAGTCCGACCGTCATCGAACCAACCACGTCTTCAGATAGTCCCTTGCCCAAAATTCCGGACCTGTCCCCTCACCCAAGCTCCGCATCCGATTCTTTCGATTCGTCATGCCCAAGCTCCCAATCAAGTAGCACGACTTCTCGATCCGTGTCCCACTCCCCAATTCCTAAAAGCGTCCCTGCGATGGACAATGTTGAGTGTATTGAGCTTCCGGCCTTGCCTTCAATTCCACCACTCTCCAACAACACAGCAGCAAGACAATCACAACGCCAAAGTGAACCCATACAACCAGCCTCGGCCGTAACCCCCAGGACAAACCATGAAGCCTCATGGGTTCCCCGGCTTGGGTATCTCATTCTCACAGGAAACTGGTTTACAAATACCCTCGGTGCTCTAAGTCTCGGGCTTACATTAATAGGCATGGTCGTCTTCGGCAGAATCACAATCTTGGCAGCTTGGAATGACACGATTGCCACCTGTAGCCAGTTGGTATCTGTAAGTCGCTCTAGGCTAGATCTGGTCCAGCTCTGTTCGAGTGGCTCTAACGTTTCCGTAGGCCGAGATGAAACTCGGTCCGAATTGCCAGGAGGTTCTTCGATCGAAAGATACGGTGGACGTGACTTTGCCACCATGGAAGTCTTGGAAACGGACATGGGATGCAACTAGGTACTATGAGGAACAGTCCACTCTCCAAGCTGGTGGGCTTGCAGTCAATCTAAAAATGCCCAACTTTTCGTCCGTAGCGATTGTACTCGCTTCCACTGTCATCGCGGGAGTTATCACACCCATTGTCTTCCGACGTTATTGGAGGACTGAGGAGGTCTTTACGAGCCCGGTAAGGTCCGACTGGCAATTTACACGCCACCATCAAGAAGGTCCGGAGACAGTCAGTGGAGAAAGTTACCATATGATCAGGCGCAATCCAGAAGATGGCCACTCACTTGGGCAGCTACGGCAACGTATCCAAAGCTCGCAACCTAATGCAGTCGAAAACCCAACAGGCGAGCCTATGTGGCAGTCTCACAATCCTTCCAAAGGAACTCTCGTTGGCCCCTGGAAAGATACAACATGGAGCACCTCTAAGGTGTCCCTAATGAACGAGCACGACACAGGCGAAGTCCGTCCCAAGGTGACAGTATTTCGGCTCCATAAGCCATGGTATGCTGGCACAAAACATAATGCTGATCAGGATACGGAAGCGGACACGAACCATGACGGAGCAGGAGCAGCCAGAATACTGGGTTCGGTAACAACGCCGAACGACGAGCAAGAAGAAGCAATATTCTGGATCCCACGAGACGCTTTACGCGGACGGCTGTTCTATTATAATCCGCTTACTGGGGTATCGACACTAGAAAGCCCAATAATGTTGAAGGACCAGACCCCAGACTTCGAGAAAATAGCATTGGATTCCTCCAATTTACCATACGCGGATTTGGGGAATACTGAGGAGTCTAATACTGAGGAGTCTGATATTGAGGAGTCTGATACCGAGGAGTTCGAGCCCTTGGTGAGAGTTCGCGCACGTCGACAACGATGAGCCGGGCGACATCAATGCCACATTAGCGAAGATCGAAGGGCAATATACTAAGAGCGAAGCTGACTTTTCCGAAAAGGCATCTGGGACCGAATCAAACGTTGATGAACAATGGCAAGTAATCCTGGCGGAAATTAGGAGAAGAGCCACCCGGCTTTACTCTGGGCGGACTGGTAACTACTCCAATGAAGGCAGCATCATTTCAAGCAGTTTTGAGAGGCCCGAGCCAGTCGCAATGCTTGACGCCGGAGTTGAACGATACGAAGCTTAACACGGGAGAGCTGGAGCAAAGATCCAGTCAAAACGGAGAAGTTTTCGCTACCTAAATAGACTCTTTGGGGTACAGGAATCGAAGAGAACAGCAAAAAGGTCGACCGCCATATAAGCCCGGAAAGGCGAAATTTACTCAGACATCCAATGGAGACTGGAAAGTGATCGAGGTCTTTTGAAGGAACTCATGCCCAAGCTTACAGTCGCAAGCCTGTCTGCTGTTACAAATCTCACCCCTACACAAATGGCTGCCCAATCTACTGCGGCAGCTTATAGGCCCGATTGACCTTTCAGGATAGTGGGCAAGAGTCCCCAAAAGATGATGCGTTTTGTACTTTTATCAACCTACAGCGGGGCTGAAGGCCGCAGCTCACCCCAGCTTCATTGCCCTGGTATGTTAACTGGTAACACTTCTGAAAAAGGATGAAGGCAGAATCTATTACGAAGACACACAACGAGTTTCGTGTCTAGTTGTAACGTACCCATCATGGTTTCAGTGCTCATGTACAACACAAGTGTCGACGGCGGCGCGGCCAATCGAACCTGGAAAGGATGGTGAAGGATGAGACAGGGAAGATGATGCAGTCGGGCAATGGAGTATGAATAGGCGAGCGGCCGTGAACCTTGAACTCAATAAGCCATCATGACAAAAGTTGTGCTTGACTTTATAGAATAGAGTAATGCTCCCGCTGGGAGATCGCCGGTGATGGACGAGGATAGGGTTATCATTGAATTAGTAGAGACGCTGTGGACAAGTCTAAGAAAAGAGTACAGTTGGTTAGTATGATGTTCTACAGTAATCATCGTATCATTCTTCAAATGAGGACATTTATTGTAGAACGAAGTGTTTCTTCGAGGTACTTGTGACAAGCACTTTCACATTAGATATGCCTCAAATTCACACTGAGCTTCTTCTGGGAACCACGAGCTTCACTTCTCATCACTTCGAGCCTCCTTGAAAACAACACAACTCCCACACTCTCTACTACATAATCTACCGCCAGGCAACCTCACACTCTCACTACGTCCTCAAACCGCCACAACAGAGCCCACCCACCTCAAACAACTACCCCACACTACACCATACAACCATACCACCATGGCAACCTCCTCCTCCTCCTCCACCTCCACCACAACCACAACCCTCACCCTCTTCCGCTTCACAATCCACGCCGCACCCACCCCAACCACCCTCTCCCACACCCATCCCATCCCCTCCTTCCTCTGCCACCCAACCCCAACCCAAAAATCAAACCCCGCCCTCCAATCCGCCTTCTTAGACATCCTCTCCCTAATCACCGCCCAACACCACGCCCAATGCATGGCCCTCCTCGCCTCCTCCTCCACCCCCTGCCTCGCCTGCGCCGCCCCCATATCTGACTGCCTCAAAGCCCCGACTCCGTTCCTCGACCTTGCGGAGCCCCTTGTCGTGGTTGCCGTGTACCCTGTTTGCGGGAATAGGGAGTGCGAGGGTAAGGTGAGGGGATGGTTGCAGGGGATGCAGGGGAGGGAGAGGGAAAGGGAGAGGGAGGAGGAGGAGAAGTTGTTTCGGGAGGTGCAATGTGAGGTTTGTGGGAAGGGGGGGGCGAGGAGGTGTAAGGGGTGTGGGGGGGTGGGGTATTGTGGGAAGGAGTGCCAGGTTGAGGGGTGGAAAATTCATAAACGCGTTTGTGGGAGGAGGAAGGGGAAGAAGGAGGGGGAGGAAGGGGGGAAGGTGGGGGTGCCGTATGAGACGATTTGAGGGGAGTGATTACTCGGGGATGGGTATGGGATGGAATGGTTTGGGGAGGATGACCGTGATGCTAGGTGTGGGAAACGGCATGGGTTTCAGCATTGGCTGATGGCTCCCCTTTGCCTCAGCGATCAAGTCCTTCGGAAAGGTGTCTGGCTTCTGCCATGAATGGCCCACTATCGGAAACCCAGTTTGAGCACTCGGGCTGCAATTGCATCATTCTACTTGCTGAAGCTCTCAAAGATAGCTGGAATACAAGCATCATGCCTCATAGGTCAATCAATGTGGCTCCTCCAAAAGTGCAATCATCCCTCGCTCTTACTCCGCTGATAATGCAAAACCCAGTACAGCAAGAGATCTCGGCCATTGGCAGACGCCGCGCTGATACATCCATCCACCCATTCGCCAGTAGATTATATTTGCTCTCATCCTGATATATCGTTATGGAAGTGATTCGCCTAGCCTGAGCTCGACTCATCCCTTTCCATCCCACAACTCGTCGTGACAATATACTAAAATATCCCAAATACTGCCTCCTGCAATGCCACTCCCTCAACCCCCCTCTGTTTTTTCCTCCTCCTCGCTCATTCCACAACCCCGGAAAGTAGTCCGCGCGCGCACTCATGCTTGAGATTCACTCACCCTTCCCCCTTCCCCCCCCCCCAACTAACCCAATACCCTCGCGCATTTCCTTTGCAGTCGTAGCTGGAGCTACTGTGGCGGTTGGGGATAATTACTCCGTAGGAGTTCAGGGAGGTATACTGAGAGTGGCTTTCCATGGTGGTGTTCGTTCGCGTGTTTAGCATCTGCATGTCATTCTGAAGGTTTTGGTCGAGTTGTGAGGGCGAGATGTAGAAGCTGTTCATGTGCGCGAGTGTGGGCTTTGTTCAGCCGATCAGGGACGTCCTCGGTTCATATCGAAGAAGGGTTGAAATTCGGACGATAAGTCGGAATCTGTTTCTGAGGGTTTCACGGGGCCAATTTAGGTCTTCCATGTTTGGCATTCAACCATGTCTCCGTGGTGGATAGCATAATTTCGTGAACGTCTGATCCAAGCGTTTCAAAGGCTCAGGCCGCAGGTCTGATTGGGACAAGCAGCATTTATCTGTACTAGGCATCACAAAAACGGGTTTGTGTAACATTATTTACATCGGGTATCTTCCCCATGGTCATCAAGGGAAGACGAGTAGGCATTGACTTCCCTATAGTGCTGTGATGCCCATCTCACGTGTTGGTTGGTCATCTCATCCCATATCTGAGTGTCGCTTCATCAAACCCATGGCTGAATTGCTCTTGAAACTAGGTGTCACGAAGCACATATGAGTACACCACCGCCATTCAGAGACATAAGAGTCTGAACAAACCACACCAATGACCAGATGCGAAGATAGCGAAGTCCAGCAAATTGACTGCTCCCTCGACTATGAGCAGTGCTCTTTGAGTCAGCATCTTGAAGCACGGTCATCATGGCAAGAAGACAGAGCATGGGACTCTCTCAAAGACTAGCGAGAATACCAGCTATCACCCTCGTCGTTGAGTAGCGGCGTTCACAGATACAGGGTTACCTGGATCCATCAATATCACTGGCTGGTAGGTCGTATTCGATGTCTCACTGCGAGAATTTGACCCTTTTGGTATCCCAGGCGCTAGCCGTTCTCTTTTTATCACTCGTGTAGCCACAACCAACCTTCGGTTGTCAAAAATAATCAGGCGAAGAAGTGTAGCTCACGATGTTCTCATGTACAGAAACCTGTTTGTGAAAAGGAGACTTTGAGACCTCATCTGAGGCACAAGCGAACACACATAAGATGAGAATTTGGTTCGAGTGGCGACGCGCAGATTTCACCACGCAAGGCACTCCTTTGGGTACCTCGGATAGATCTCCATCTATCAGACTGGCATGACCGTAGAATAGCGGTGTTGTTGAGTACACTGACGAGCAGAATTTAAAACACCTAAGCAGTTACAGCATAACGCATCAGTGCGCGCAGTGGGCAAGCAGAGTCCCTTCGAGCCCGAGAATACGCTGGTAAGGTAGGCTAACACTGTGCTTTTCGTAAGTGAATGAAACAGCCTTTATCATATACGCCATCATCGCAACAAATCTTCGTCTATTCGGGTTGTATATAGGCAATACCTCAGTCGCTTTCCTTGACTGGCAAGCTCTTGCTTTAGAGCGATGGTCCTTGTATACACAAAGCAGAATCATCTGGTTATATGACGCACTCGATCCTGCAGGAGCTATTGCAGCATCCAGTACTTTGTCAAGAATGCATATTAAGAGGCTTCACGATGTTGTAGCAGCTTTGACCTTGTATCGTCGTTAATGTTGGCCAGAGAAGGTCAAATGGATTCACCTTATAAACCCGGTAATGCCGTGCCAAGCCGCTAGAACTAGCTCCGATTAATTTACCTTAGCCCCTCGAAATCCTTCTCACTGGTCTAATGGTTCCTGCCCATTTAGTATATCATTCACTGCTCCAAGACTATACATCGTGGATATACACCAGTCGAGTCATCTGTTCTACTAAATACCACAAAGTTGCTGGACTCTGTCAGATCGGACATGACCTGGTACCTTCCCCTGCCTGATACGGCGGTGGCGGTCAAGATCTCACACGGCCTCAAAATTGTCTATTTGATACTTCTGGAACCCGTAATTATCCGATTCTCATCAAATGTCACAACGTACTATCGATACTTGGCTTAGTTCTCTGAGCTTCCAAAGCTACCGCCTTACATTCATGCCCGATAAATTCCACTCCGGCTTACTCCTAGCGACAATCCAAGCATTTGAATCTATGCCAGTAACTGAGGAAAACATTGGTCGTCTCGAAATAAGACTTGGCCAATTAGAGGATCTCAAGGAGGATCTGGCTTCTGTCCAGCAACTGGTCAGCTTGGTTGAAAAGGTCGCCAAGATAAGAGACCAAATGCGTGACAAGGGATTTTTCCATTTTGACGGGGATGAAGCCGAAGAAGCCCTCTACGGCATAGCTTACTGGTTTGAGAAGAGGAGAATCGAGCAGAGGCAGCAACAATGGATGAATCTCCTCGTGTTCAGACATTTTTGGCCAAAGGCTGATAACCGAAGGAAAAGACGAATGGTAGAAGTGTTTGCGACGTATGGGAGAAGACGGCTCATGTGGGGAGCAGTTCGTCTTCGGGTCGCTACTCCGGTGAAGATCGCCATATGGGCGACCAGGATGTACAGGAGGCTGAAATAATTAGAATCCGACCGAGCAAGTTGCAAAGTGCAGCGCCGGAGAGGGAGGTGGAATCCCCTCAAGGTCGTCAAACGCCACGCGATAAAAGCCATGCCTGTCAGAAGCCTTGCCCATGGTCAAGTTGCACCCTAGGCTAAGTAGAGAGTTTCGATCCAAGTTGTGCTTCAATCAGATAAGCGGCGAAATAACGAGTTCCCAAACGTGGAGAACTTCATGCGTTTGCATCACACTACCAACTCAACATGCGCTTGACATGGGCGTCAACTCCGTCAAGTAGCAGTAGGGCAGTCGCCTTTCGAGCGCTTCAGGATGAACCTTTTACACGACCCGGACATCCGATCACGCGCGGGCTCTACACTCAAGCGCGATTTATATGCACGCGTTTCAACTTCATCTGCGCAAAGAATCTACATCGTCTTCAATGCATCACCACCTGGCCGTCGTACTGGTAATTCGCTTGTGGTTCGCCTTTCACACTCTCAAGGTAGACGCGCTAGCCACCGCCCCTCAAGGATCCATCACCACGGCAGTCAACCAAACCGACAGTCCATCGACGCTCCTCAACCTCATACTTCCCCACAGTCTACTCAATGAGACTTTCATCCCATACCACGTCCCTAATTCTCCGACCACGCTCATGTTCCACGGCTTCGGCCCTGCCTTCCCGCCCGATGAATTACTCCGCGCCGTTGCCTTTGCCGTAGGCATCGCTTACGACGAAGTGGCTGACCAGGGAGGCAAAGCGCGCATCATCGGTGGGCACTTTGTGTATAACCACGAGTTCTTGAACCAGAAGGAGGTGGAGATCGCCGTTGCCGATTTCCGAGAGATTGGCTTGCCGATGACGTATTTCATTTTGGTCGATGTGTTGAGGGGGATTGGCGAGTTCGTTTTGTTGCGGGGACGTAGGGCTCACGAGGTGCAGTTTGAGGTTGAGGTCAAGGGGTTGGGGCATTTGGGGTCGGGGCATGTGGAGTACAAGCCAGCTGCACCGTCGACGTCTGCCGTTGCGTGATTCAATCTCGGATCTGCTCCTGAGGTTTCCGGTCAGGTTCAGCAGGCTGTTATCATCTTCGTTGGAGAAAAATGTGCGCTTTTTCTTCTTTTCACGCCTGAATCGATTGCTCTCAATTGGTTTGCTGGGAACGACAATTGTATTACAAAGTTTAGAATTCGCAACCTTCCTCTTACAGCCGGCTGTTATATATCTCCTAGAATATCCTCCAAGCCAAGTGCTAGAGTTTGGCGTCGATCTTGTGTGCAATCATTGCTGGCGAACCAATGCCTCCTATCGCAGCCACCTGTCGACCTTTTTTTTCTGTTCTGTGTATTGTCTTGCTTTGTCTTCTTTTCTTTTCTGTTCTTTTCTTTTTTTTTCTTTTCTTTTCTTTTCTTTTCTTTTCTTTTCTTTTCCTTTCCGATTGCAAAATGTCTCTCGATACTTCCCCCCACCATCATCATCCTCCTCCTCCTCCTCTACGCTGCATCCCTGGTTTGTCGCCCAATAAAATTTCCCCAACCCCAACCCCTTCTCCCCCGGCCCTGCCCTCTCCTTAATGACCCACTCGACCAACTCCCCTCTCCTCGATAACCACACACTCTACATACATAACATGCCTACCTACTCTACATGCATGCCTTACTATTGGTAAGTTTCGTCGGCATTACATATAAATCAAAGGCGTGGAACAGGTGGTTTAAAGAGAAGTAGGTATGTGCAGACTCACTTGTGGGAGTGAGTAGAGCAGGCAAGCTTAGGTTTTTGGAGGAAGGGGGAGATGGGGTGGCGATATCTGGGGTTGGGGAAGGAAGGAGGGTTGCGGGGGGGGAGGGGGGGGGGGTTAGGTGCCTTTGTAATTTAGTAAGTCATTATACGAACATTTCAGGTGCCAAATATAACGTTCTTCTTTGGATTTTCTGCAAAGGCCCAAAGAAGGAGACGGTTCCTGTGAAATCTTTTTAAGCGGATAGTATCTGGCATCGTCTTAGCTCGCATCTTTTTCTTCGATAAATAAAAAAGCATTCAATTAGATAGGGCGTGGACTTGATATGGGAGCAATTTGAGAACCATTGTCTTGCATCAAGTAGCTCATGGTCTTTCATAGAGATAGGGACATCTTGCTGAGTGCGGTCATGGAACTTGTGTCCCCGGCAATTAAGCAGACGTTGGATGGCACCCCTGGCAGTCCCACACCACGGTAGCACAGATCGCTCGTAACCCTTCAAACCAATACGCAATGTAAGTCTTCGCCATCCCGGGAACACGTGCTTGGAGGCGGAAGAGATAGGCACCATCGCAACTCTTTCTCCTTTCGGTCAACCCGGTTGGACTTGGCCTGATACGAGAGATGGGCTTTCGGAGAGTAGCAACGCAGAACACGGAGCTGAAAAGCGAGTGTAGCTTTTTCAGCAATTTCATGCATCAGCATAATCGGATATACTTTCCAGTCGCCCTTCTTCCGGGCATAAAGCCTGGACGCAGGAATGAAGGAAGATCATAATTGATCGACACGTCACAACACCAAGTAAAGACTTGCCAGGCTCTTTGACCACAGTCGACGAAAGTTGGAAGTAGGAGGAGAGGTGTGAGTGATGTAGAGGAATAGCCAATTTCTAATGAGGGTGTGGAGAGATATTCTCTTTTTTTCCGTGAGTCAAAGCGGCTGAATCAATTTTGAGGCACGGTCAGACGGAGTATGCATGTAGTAGAAATGAGGAAAACCTTTGACAATAAAGATATGCCCTCATACATGTAGAGTAACTTAGCTTAAGGTAGGGGTTGAATGTGAGTGTGATTTTCCCACTAGCGTTGCCGCCCTTGACAGTCGACTTACCTTAACGAAAGCGGCAGGGTTCTATCGGGGGGAGAATGGGCCGATACAACTTCATGCACCTCAGGCACTTCAATCACACATTGGCTGCCGCACCAACATTACTCACCACTTGGAGACCAGGTCAGGCAACCAGAGTCTGATCCTGGCCCAAGCCATAATAGATCGACGGTCTTTACAGTCCATCACACTTGCAGCATAATGTTGTACATGCACGGTCAGTGATATGCACCTAAGCCACGCGATGGCTTCTCGTGGACACGCAAGGTATGTATGCCCAATAGATTTCCTTTCTATTTCTGAACCGTGTAATCTTACTCCTTGGCCGAGTCATATTGGCTTGGCTACCCTGCATTCGATCTCAGCCCCCACCCATCCAGGAAGACCTACGCATGAAGTATTTACGAAGATGCCAAAGCTCTCGACTCAATACACATGAGGAACAGTGAAATAGCATGGATTTTCCGTGCTTCTACTGCTGACCGCCGTCTGGATTCGCCTGTCCTTGTGGAACCAATGCTGATAATCCCCTATTGGCTTCGTTTCTAAAATCCCGATCTCCTTCTCGTTTGAACATGGATGAAATGAATCTGAGCACTCCAGCGAAAACACCAGCCTTGGAGCCTCCACCTGGTGTGCCTCCCAACTTCACAGATCCCTACAGCTTAAGGCCTTTCCAGGTGGCAACGGCATCCATTTGCGTGGTTACAGCCACTCTGGTTATTGCAGCACGCTTTGTTACAAAGGTTGCGACTTCTCGACGCCTGCAACTCGAAGAATGTACATTTCATCTCCAAAGAAAGTCCATTGTGTGACACTGATACGATACATATGTCTCGATTTTGAGTTGGGTAGGCCAAATTTCGCCAAGGATCTGATAATTGCATACTCTAAACGTTGGACAGCTTCTTCTTGTGATATACTGCGTCTTCTCAACGATTGCCACAGATCTCGGCAATGGTCGTCATCAATGGGACATATCCATCCCCACTTTCTTGAATGTTGTCCGAGTAAGCGGCTCGGGTGGTTTGCATGAAGCTGCCAGGGTCAGATCGATGACTGACATTAGTCTGCAGCTCTTGAGTATCATCCGGACTGTCTATCCTCCTATGCTTCTTACCTCTAAGCTTTTGATCTTGGTACAATATATCAGGATATTTGCACCAACCAAAAGGGGTTTTACCTCCTGGGCAACACATTTCTTGATCTGGACCAATTTTATGTTTTATCTCGCCATATTTTTCGTCGTCGTATTCCCATGCACCCCTAGAGAGAAGATCTGGAACCCGGCGCGACATGGGACTTGTGTCAAAATCGACACTGTTTTCATCATCACAGGGACCTGGAATGTCTTCTCTGATGTATCCATCCTAATTCTGCCAATCAGGGAAATCTGGCTATTACAAATGGCAACAAAGAAAAAGTGGCAGATCTCAGCAGTCTTCGCTACTGGCCTTTTGTAAGTAGTCTTGGGATATACAGCATCTCGAGATGATCTCTGACCTATGCGCAGTGCCTGCGTTGCGGGTGTTCTGCGTCTCTATTACAGCGTGAATTACCTTGATACACCTGACGCAAACTTCACGATTGTCCCAGTCGGTCTGTGGAGGTGCGTATAGTGACTCATCGCAGCTCCACGATGTCAAGTGCTTAGACCCTCCCCAGCCAAGCCGAAGCTACAACACTCTTACTCTGTGGTGCACTCCCGTTTATGCCTCAATTCTTTAAGCTCACCAAACAAACTATCAAGAATCTCAATACTTCGATCTCATCTCGCACCAAGCATATAGAGGACTGCCCTACTGGCCTTTTGAGATTCAAAGACTCGAGAAGTCCAGGTCGCTGGCACAAGTCTAACGAGCCGACAGTGCGAGAACTAACCCAGGAGTACATACCTCTGGGCGACCTTCATAGTACTTCGCTGAACACCATTGAGGCAAGTCAGAAAGTGGATGCAAAGGGCGATGAAAGAAGGGTTGATGGACGTCAGGCCTCAGAAACAGGTACGGCAGATCTCGGTGGTGGGATTGTGAAGTGTATTCGGATTGAAACAGAGGAAGTCATTCAGCAACAGTGATCGGCGGATCGACGCATTGTGTCCCTCGTGGTCATACAAATACCGTGCCCATTACATAGGGAGTAAACAACTTGCAAGGATAACAAGCGAGAGGGGGAAAATGTGCGGAAAGTCTTGACGAGGCCTAGAATCTGAATTGGCATGGCAACAAGGATGTGGTGACAGGATGCCGGAAGCTCGCGTCTAAACAATACTCTTCCATGCCCCAGGAAGCGCCCCTTAATGCCA
Organism: Xanthoparmelia taractica; assembly: GCA_033085395.1. Lineage (NCBI taxonomy): Eukaryota > Fungi > Ascomycota > Lecanoromycetes > Lecanorales > Parmeliaceae > Xanthoparmelia > Xanthoparmelia taractica. The sequence continues at coordinate 19,728 of JANQBS010000169.1, forward strand.
GTGTCAGCTCTATGCATCGTCACGTGATCAAATCCGCAAATCATGAACCAAAAAACCAGAACCCTGTTCACGAGCACGTCAGGCTCACTAATCAGTCCCGCCGATTTGGATGATTCAAACTAATGCATGCGCGCGCTCACAGAGCACGCCTCAACTACGCCGCCGATCTTTGCAGCAATCAGGGATTGCACGCATTGCGTAAAGCAAACTGAGCTGAGATACTTTACTGTAGGTACGAGTAGGATATATCAACCAAGATCCGTCATTGTGCAGCGCCAAGCGATCGCACCTGTGGGGATAATGGTCGTCGGCAACTCGGCACAGGATGGCTGAAATAAGCACAATCGACGTGGGACCTTACCATTATGCACGACATGAAATCCGTCTGGTTCCGTTGATCTATGTTCCCTTCTTAGGGGCACCTCGTGCTTTTCTATTGCTCGCGACAAGATACAATCCTCCACTGAGGTGCACAGTCAGTCGTCATACGATATTGGATCCTTCCCCTGATCTAAAGACAACATGGCAGACGATCGCTCCAAATCGAGGCTTTTCCAACCTCTCACTATTGCAAACGGCAGAATTGAGCTTAAACACCGAGTCATCTATGCCCCAATGACACGAAACCGAGGCTTACCGTTGAGTGATCCAGCAAGCGATCAAAGTCCAAGGAGAGCATGGTATCCAGACAAGCTAATGGCAGAGTACTACAGCCAGAGAGCCCATGAAGGCGGATTACTCATCTCAGAAGGCATCCCGCCCAGTCAGCAGGTACATAAAATGAATAAATCCAAGCACAGCATAATGCTTGCTCGCTAACTCAGCGGGCGCTTCCAGGGTACGGGTTACCCTGGCGCCCCCGGACTGTTTGACCCCAAGCAAATATCCGGTTGAAGAATGGCTACCGACGCCGTACATGCCAAACGTGGATATATCTACGCCCAACTCTGGCATTGCGGACGGGTGACTCTGCCTCAACATACTGGCATGCCAACTGTATCTGCGTCGGCCGATCCTTGGGCGTCCAACGACCCGCACCCGTATCCTCTCCCGGGAACCAATGAATTGGCCTTGTACAAAGACTTCCCGCCCGATAAATTAGACGAGCAAGGTATCCGTAAGACCATTGATGAGATGAGGATCGCAGCACGGAACGCCATGACTGCAGGCTTTGATGGCGTAGAAATCCACGCTGCTAACGGATACCGTGAGTGCCACTTACTTGTTTGTTCATTCTCGACAAAGTCACTTTCCCAAGCAAGCTCCCGAGATGTTTTAATACTTAACGCGCCTATTACCCAGTCCCGGAGCAATTCCTCTCCTCGAACATCAACACACGCGACGACGAGTACGGCGGCTCGACCCACCGTCTCGAAACATGGTCCAGCCTTTGCCACGGTATCAAGCAGCGCACCGACATCGGACCCCTGAGCTACGTCCATTTCATCGAGCCAAGATGGGAGCAATTACACTCCTTAGACGACAAGAATGCCTTCCTTCACGCATCCGGGTTGGCGGATATCACGTTGGGGCCGTTCAGAGAGATCATGGCCGATACGCCGTTCGTTTCCGCCGGGGGATGGAACGCGGAGGATTGCTGGGATGTGGATGCGTTTGCGTTTGGGAGGTTGTTTTTGGCGAACCCGGATTTTGTGGAGAGGTTGAGATGGGGGAGACGGATGAATGGTTATGATCGGGGGAGGTTTTATGGGCCGACGGGGGGGAGGGAGGCGGGGTATACGGATTATCCGGCTTGGGAGGAAGCGGAGGGGAGAGGTGACGATGGGTGATACGCCTGATTTTTTTGGAGGAGTTGTAGTATAGGGTCGGATTTAGATCCAGGACATCAAGTTATCCATTATTTTATTCCTGCTGCGATATACAACATACAAACACACGCCCGGTCAGTCTGAGTAACCGGAGCTTGACACCCCTTTCTCTTCCTCCAGAAGCTCTACTGTTTACCACATCTCCAGCATGCTTCCTTCCTCCCCCATCCCATATGCGGTCTTTTCTTGAGCTACTCTTTCGTCTCATTCGACTTTGGCGCACCATCAATAAACCGTCTCTTCGCCACATCGCCTGCTATTCCATCCCTGGACATACATACATACAGCTTACTTTAATACATAAAATCTTTATCCCACTCACTCACCTAACCTAATCTTCCTTCTTTTTTCCCTCCTTTTTTATTTTTATTTTTTTTATTTTTAATCTCTCTTAGACTTATATTTATATTATATTATATTTATTTCTCTCTCTATCTCTCTCTCTATCCAGTCTATAAAATTCACAACTCAATCTTACCTTACGTTATAACGCAATAACGACTTGATTTCAATACTCTTACTTACTCTCTTACTATTCGTCAAGATAAGTATTTCTAATTATTATAGCTATCATCGAAATGAAAAATTATATTCACGTTAAACGTATAAACGCTTTGCTTTTTATGCTTCGACTTGGTTTAATTTTAACACCATCTCTAGGCTCTTTTTACGAAAATACGTTAGACGCGTTAGTTTATTTTAATGGAGTGGGATGGGATGAAAGAGTGTGCTTACTTACTTGCCAACCTACTTACCATGGTATTTCTAGTGATCAGAGAGGGGTTTGGTATTCTTGGTTTGGGGGGTGCGGGGGGGGGGATGATGGATTGATTGGATTTGTACAATTCTCCGAAGTAAAGTATCGACACGTGGGTATCTAGAAAAATATGAATAACAAACGAACGAATAAGAAAGTCAAAATCCACCCGCCGAAAAGGCCACCCTCCCAGGGGGCTGTACATATATAAAACATCATTCAAACGTCCGAGATACGAAGCTGAGGGAGCACAGAGCAAGGCACAAGGCCCCTAAGGTACTGCCGTCGCATCGTTCTTCTCATCGCTCGGCCCGCCGGATAGGAGCGACTTCCCGCCATCTTCGCCGGGGACGCCCATGATGAGCTGGGCTTTGACGCGGGGGCCAATGTAGTAGTAGCGACCGGCGGCGTACCAGTAGCCGACGGCGAAAATGGTGACTGCGGCCATGAGAACGACGACGTAGTTCATCTACAATGCAGGGATCAGTAAAGTGGGGGTATGTTTGAGAAGAGGATATGGTGCTTACGTTTTCTGGAGTCACGGGTCGGATGGTAGGCATCACGTAGATGATTGTGACGAACGTGGTCCAGATGACGGCCCAGATGTTGATGGGCAAGCTCGCCCAGCCGAGATGGAATGGTCCGCGTTCAAATTTGCCATAGCGCATCTTGCAGATGATGGGGATGCAGTAGGACCAGTCGAGAGCGATTGCTGTCAGATTGAAGATTGCGGAAATGGCGGTGTAAGAGCCCAGACCGATCAGGTTGATGAGCATACATGATATGGCGAACAGCCATACCGCGTAGATCGGGGTATCGGTTCTCTTGTTGATTTTGTACCAGACTCGCGACAGGGGGAGCATTTCGTCGCGGGCGTAGGCCCAGATTGTGCGGGCGCCGGCCTGGATGGCTGTCATGGCTGTGAAGTTGAGGACGAAACAGGCGGCTACGGTGAAGAAGATGCCTCCTTTCCTGCCAATGACGTCGTAGAATATTTGAGCTACGGGCTGCGCAACAGCGTTATCTAGCGTGACGCTGGGATCGCCGCTACAGTAGGCCAGCACGATGGTGTACAGCCAACCTCCTATCCAGGTGAAGCCGAGCGCGAGGGCAATGGACCACGGTGCTTTGATTTCCGGATCCTTGATTTCTTCGGCGATATGAGCAGTCGCGTCGTAGTCGGTCATGGTCCAGGAGGCCGATAGAAAGCCGAAGAGGAAAGACCAGCCTGTGGGAGACCAGCCGGAATTGTTGACAACCGTGGTCCATGTGTAGGAGGACGTATGCTTGTAGTCGCACATTGCCAAAAGCGCGACGCAGCAGCTGAAGAGGACAGCAATGTGGAAAATGACATATGTTTTGGTCATCTTTTCCAATGCTGCTGTGTTCAGACTGTTCAAAGAACCATGGAGGACGGTAAACGTGGCCATGACCCCGACCGTCTGACGGTCTGTCGGCACATAACCCTTGAAATCGCCTGCCATTGAGACGGCTGCTAGTAGTAGTTGAGCGCAGCCGTACTCGGTAGAAGCAGCTCCGGCAATCTGACCGATCAGGTTCAACCAGCCACACAGCCATGAAATCTCCGGCACCCAATTGTCCGGCGCAAGGTATTTGCATGTAAAGTACAGTCCTCCGGATGTAGGGTAGGCGGAGACGAGTTCGGCCACGGACAGGGCAATGCAGTAACACCCGAAACCCGAGATGAGCCAGGACCAGACGGCTGAAGATGCACCGCCTGCTTCGAATGGGTAGACAAAGGTTGTCGAGACGCTGGCGAAGAGTCCTGAGACTGAGACGGCAAAGGAGAAGGTGGATAGCCATGAGAACTCTCGCTTGTAGACCTGGCGATTGGATAATTTGTCAGTCATACTTCTTTGAAACGCTGAGCGACGTTACCTGAGTATAGCCCATCTCGGCCAAGCGTCGGTCTGCATCATTGAGGGTGTGGGCTTCAAGAATGGCGGCAGTCTCTTCGACGACGGCGGAGGACCTGCGCCGTGCAAAGGCGGATTGTCGCCTTCGTGCAGCTTTGTCGTCGAGTCCTGTGGTCACCTCCACTCCATTATCTGCAGGTATTTTGGATTCCATGGCGAAGGAATCGTCTTTTCTTTGAAAGACGTGAGACCGTTGAAGTGAGAAAAGGAAAAGGATTTCATGCTGAGAGTGTGTGGGGGGGGGGGGGGGCCGTTAGGTACATTTAAAGAAGAGGCCCCACAGGGACGGCATAAACTTCTTGGCATAAGCCCGACTACAGTAACTCCCCTCGACCTAAAGTCCCCTAAAACCCAATCTTGGGGGCCTCGGCCTGGGCCCATCATGTACCCTGTCCTTAAACCCCCCAGCACCCAAGCTAAATACCCCACCGCCTCCCCTATGTCTTCAAGCCCTTATCCTAGTAGTCGCGTGTCATCCATGCTAACCCTCCCCATCTTATCGCCACATGCATGCTCTGCATCGTGGCGTCCAAGATCCAAGGATTTTGACTTTCACAACGAGGACGCGAACGTCCAATAGCACTCGGGTGAGTACTATGGATTTTCCTCCAGGTAACTTAAACGAGAGTAGGGACCTTGGCTCTCACGAATGAGTAATAGTCGATATGCAGGTAGTGTGAAGAGACTGGAGGCGTTGTGAACGGCATCCAGAGTAGAGATAGATAAATAGACAGGCAGACAGATAGTAGATAGATGGTGTTTTCACGGTAATGGCAGGGTAAAGTATAAGGCGTTGCTTTCTATTCTTCCTTTCTCTCTTTCTTTCTTTCTTGCTTTCTTTCTGACTTTCGTGCAATTCGCTACAGCGGTATATCAACACCTACCCACCCGTGCTGTTAGTAGCTCAGGATCCCTATAAAGGAATATCAGCATTACATCTGTGGCTCTCGTCAAGTCGAGCAATAGGATAGCAGAAAAACAAAGTCCCGTTATCGTTATCGAGAGAACGGAAAATCCGTTCAAGTCTTCCAAGTATTAGTTATCCCGGCGTGCGTGAGGTAAGGCTGCGCTATCGTGAATGGCATTTGTTGGATTGGTACCTCATTGTTATAGGTATTATTCATTGCTTAATGTTTTGCAGATGTTTTGCAGTTCGATGTTCGGCTATATAATACAACAGAATGGCTAGTTACAGCTTCTGCCTCGGGATCGTGGGTATCTGCAAAGGAGGTAGGAAAAGAAATATCAGTAGGTAAGCAACAACTTACTTAGCTCACGTGAACTGGAAGAGGATTTAGTAGACGTCTCAAAATTCATCGTTAATCCTATATACAATTTCTTTTTCTCCCCGACGTGACTACAATTTCATGATGAATTCGTTCCGAGTAGCCCCAGCATAGCACGTTCTAACCTGAACAAGAAAGACCAATCAGTGGCCATTAGCACCGTTGGTAGCATCCCCATTTACCCTTGTGCCTTTCGTGCCAGCATGGTCAATGCTCTCGTCATTGTGTGTCCCCTTGATCGGTGCCCCGTTTTCGTGGTCTGCGCTCGAGCTGACCTTGCCGCTCATGCCGTTGGCGTAACGAAGCTTGGGATCCGATGCCATACCTATACGATGTTAGCATCAAGTACTGCGTAGCTCCACCGTAATAAATGCTCAAACTGACCGTTGTGTGTGCCGTTGAATCGCATGTTTGCAATCCCCTCATATCCCTTAATGCCAGTGGCCTTCTCGAGACGGTTGGCGAGGTCGTCAGACACCTCCCGGAAGATGGCGATCTGGCGCTTGAGAATCTCTGGATAACGGCATGTCGACATGTGGCCAGAGACGTTGGACACGAAGCGCTCTTTAGCCCCGTCGTCAAAGACCTTCTCCCACAGGGCACGTGGAGCGTTGAAGTCTTCAGGCTTAATCTCCGAGAGGAAGGTGACAGCCCCGCTAATGAATTGACCATGGACTTTGTCAAGGTCGAGAGAACGTTCGCGGAAGCTGATCGGCTCGATAGAGGAGAGATAATTAGGACGGGAGCCCTGGTTGTAGAATGCCATATTTCCATCGCGCTGGAAGTTGGCAACGCGGTGGCTAGTTCGGCTGGAGTTGACTGGGAGCTGCTGGTAGTTCACTCCAACCCTATGGCGATGAGCGTCTGGGTAGGAGAAAAGGCGGCTCTGAAGGACAGGATCCGCAGATGGCTCAATACCTGGAAGCATGTGGGCCGGGTTAAATGCAACCTGCTCGATTTCGGCAAAGTAGTTCTTTGCGTTCTCGTTCAACGTGAACTCGCCAACCTTACGAAGAGGGAATTGCTTGTGAGGCCAGACGTGTGTCAAGTCAAAGACATTGATCCTTTGCTTCTCCCAGAGCTCCTCGGCTTCCTTGGCGGTCATTGTCTGGAACTCCACTGACCATGAAGGGCAGTCGCCCTTCTCGATGGCTTCGAATAGATCCTTCTGAGAAAAGTCGGGAGAATATTTGGTAGAGTCTTCTTGGGTGATGTATTTAGTGCCTTGCTTTGATATCATATGCATCTGAGCGTACACCCAATCACCGGCTTTATTGACGAGCTTCAAAGTATGTCCACTGTACCCATGCATGAAGCGGTAGCCGTAGGGGATACCTCGGTCGCCCATGAGGATCATGACTTGGTGAATGGACTCTGGGTTCTGCGACAGGTAGTCCCAAAACATTGTGCTGTCATCGCTCCCGTTGAGATGTGTGGCTGGGTGGCGTTTCTGGGTATGGATGAAGTGAGGGAACTTGGCAGGATCGCGCAGGAAGAAAACGGGTGTGTTGTTGGCCACCATATCCCAATTTCCTTCTTCGGTCCTGAACTTGACTGAGAAGCCTCGAGGGTCTCGAGCACAATCGTGGGATCCGGACTCGCCACCAACGGTTGAGAAGCGGACAGTGACTGGGCATTCATTTCCCGCCTTGCTAAAGATGTTGGCAACGCAGAGGTCATCGATAGGGTTGGTGCATTTGAATGTGCCGTGTGCGCCACTGCCCTTGGCGTGGACGACTCGTTCGGGGATGCGCTCTCGGTCGAAGTGGGAGATGAGGTCAATCAGGTGGAAGTCTTGAAGGAGGAGTGGTCCATTGAGACCAGCACGCTGAGTCTCGTATGGGTGAGGTACTGGGACGCCATTGCTGGTAGTGTAGAGGACTTCTTGGCTAGGGGTGTTGCGGTCGTCCTCGTATGTCCTGAACTTTCCAGCGAAGGCTTTGCCGTTGGCTTGGCCGTGTCCTGCAGTTTGTGTTGCCATGCTTGATTTAAAAAGATAATGATAGTTGGAAGATTTATAGGAGAGTCGATGGATGAACAATGGAACTGTGTGGAAGACAAAAAGGAGAGAAAGGAGTGAGAGGCAAAGGGGGATATAAATCCAATTGCGGGGTCCTCGGACTTTTTGTACTTTTTGATCCATGCATGATTACGTCATGATTTCCGCCAATCACCAACTTGCCGATTGTGAGCAACGCCGGCACTCTCCGAGCCATTGAATATGTGAAATGCCGAACTAGAAGTAACACATCCATTTCATTCAACATGATCGAGCAACACCAGTTCAATCACTGAATCAATATGTACATACCTCTTCACTGAATATCATTCTTCACTGGTATAGCACTTCTCCCACTCTTGACAGTACGCTCAACCTGGATTTACAAGCCAATATCAGGCCACTCTCCGGAGTGTATCTTCCGGCCACAACTTCAGTGTTGAATGCTTCCCACGTTGCACAGGACCCACCCTTACCTTAGTGAACACTCCCCCCATCCTCCCTAAAATCCCCCAGCCCTTCCACCTTTCTCCGTCACACACACACACTTCCTTCCACGCTCCCGACACACTGTGCAAATAATCATGCACACACCTGCCGTGCCTCCCAGGGTCTTGCAGTCAGTACACGGACCAAACTTACAGACATCGGGTTCCTTCAACCCGCGATCCTACATTAGCAATTTGTTCTCCGGAAGGATTTCGTCTTAGCTAGTGCAAGTACCGCTGCGGTTGCTTTGGTGGGAGGATTTGTCTGGACTAGAGCGTGGAAAAATTCTGGCTCTGGGTTTTGATGGGTATGGTGGGTGTCATATATATTTACGTATGTATGCTTGGGGGTATATGGCGGTAAGGTAGGTGATCAGCGCTGGTAGGTTGGAGGGACGGGGGGGAAAAGGGAAAGTGGGAGTGGCTACAGAATTGCAGCAGGTTCAGTCCAAAGAGCAACTAGTGAGTGGCCTTTGGTTTCAAGTAGCTGTAGAAAGGAGTGTTGCGGAACAGTCTGCATTATGATTATCATTATATCCAAGTCTATTTAAAAGGTGGGCGCCTAGTGCTCCCTTATATGCATTCGTAGAGCTAATCATGGATAGGAGCGAACTTGGACATTCTCCTAAGCCTTAGCCCGTATTTCATAAAGATCAACGGCACCGGTAGTGCAAGACATGCGACACCGCCCAAGATACTCATCGCGGGCCCGACTCCGAGTTTGTCGAACATTGGCTTGGCGACCAGCGGTAATGCCGCAGCAAGCAAACTCCTCAGAAAGGTGTTGGCTGACACCGCACTGGCGGCATAAAGACCGTAGGTATCGACCAAGAAATTGAGACACTGCTGGAAAACGATGTTGAAACCCGCGCCGATGAACGCCGCCGCCACGGTCGGTAGGGCCCATGAGAATCGTGGGGCCGCCGTCCATCCGAACCAGAAAAGCCCGGTGACGAAGAGTAAGCCGCCGATGAGCATAGGTGGGAGACGAGCCTCGGGGACCGGTCTGCCGCCGTTCTGGTCCACGGCGCGCGCGTAGCGGGGTTGATTGGCAAGGTTGATGAAAAAGGCGACGAGCACGCCGACGAATAGGCCTAGGAACGGGAGCGTGCTGATGACAAGGCTGTATTGGCGGATTTGGTAAAAGACAATGGGGAAGACCACCAGTGTGAAGTACAGTAGAGCGTACACAAAACTACCGTAAGAAGCGATGCAATAGACCATTGGCTCCGTGAACAGCATTCGCAAAGGCCGTGCAAGGTGTTTTGTCATGATTGACTTGAAGTCCAGTTTAACCTCCTCATGCGGGTGCCAGTATGCTGAGTTGCCGGTCGATTTGCGCAAAGAGGCGGCGCGGCGCTTGAGGAGCACAGGGGCGTAGATTTCGGGGAGGAAGCAGGTGGTCATGGCGAGGACGGAAAACACGCAGATTGTGTCAAAGTATTCCGTCCAGCGCCATCCCAAGTGCTTGTTCACGGTGAGGGCGGCTCCGATGACTGTTATCTGGGGGTTAGCGAAATGATCTGCATCACCAGCGAGAGTATCGTGTCTACATACCAGGCCCAAGCGTTGGTCCGCCAAGGACAGCGCCGGCGTAGATATTCATAGCTATGCCCCTCGCCCTGGGCGCCCATATATCTCCCAGCGCGGCGGACACGTTGCTGAGAGGAGCAGATCCAAAGACGCCGCCAAAGAATCGTGTGACGAAGATGGACGCGGCAGTGGTGCTGCGTGCGGTACCGATTGTCAAGAGGCCGAGGCAGAACATGGCGGGCTTCATGCTCCAATTCCTGCCCCACACCTCGGACAGCGGGGCCCACAATAGCGGGCCGAAGGCGAATCCCAGCATGTAGAAGGAGACGGGCAAGACTGCAACCTCGGCGCTGATGTGGGTGTAGTCCATGATGACATGTTTCGCGGGTGAAATGAGGCTGCTTCCGAGACTGGCGGATAGGGCGAGCATTGACAGTTGAAAGGTTAGCCAGCTCTTGTAGGGCGTTGACCAATTAAGGGGATTGGCCTGGTCGTCTGGCTCCCAATGGACCAAGTATGGCTTTTTCTCGTCCGTCTCTTTCTCGTCCTCAAATGAGAGCTGTGAAAGGGACTCTTCGTCATTGTGGCGAGTATCAGGTGGTGCTGGTTCGGTGTACGAGGGTTGAATTGGGGCAAGCGTGGTGGAAGAGGAGGAGTGGGAGGACATGGTAACAGGGTTGTGAGCGGGATGGACCGTCTTGACTGTTGGAATTGGAGGACATCTCGATCTTGATATTGAATATAAGTCATATTTGGTCAGCGAATGATGGGTTGAGGGTGGTCTTGATCCACGGATAAAGCGTCCCAACCCATGGATCCTGCGGCCAATATCCTATGGGGAAGACGCTTACTCATCACCATCTCATGGCGATGGGCAAAAGAATCTATCAATCAAACGTGCTTTCCACGGATAGAAGGCCTTGTGCATGAAGTATAAATGTCATTCAGTTACTCGAGTCTTCTTAATTCCTTATTCGAGTGACAAAGGCATACAGCGCAGGGCTCTCAGAATGCTAATATCTCTGCTTCCGCCTGTATACCACGACTATATTTGATAGCTACTATAGCCATATATACCCACTAGCTCACGGTGTCATTGCGAACGGCGACTACCTCGGATCCATAGAAGCCTGTAACCGAAATCCCCACTGGTTACGAACACTCTCACTGTTGCTGACTAGTTCCCATAGATGTATCATCCGTCTATGAAACAAGGCGTTTTATCCACGGCAAGTGGACACGCCAAGTGAACACGGTAAGTGGACACGATAAGTGGGTATCAATGATGGCATCTTTGCCCATGAGATGATTGATGCAATATCATGAGTGTATGTGCTCTCCATGGATTAGTATCCGTGGATAATTACATTCCGCGGAAGGCACATGCCAAGGCTCCTGCGCCAAGATCTCGGATAAGGTTCTAACTGCCTTAGGTAAGATAAAGTACCTAACCCAAAAGCTTATTTTAGGTGATGGCTGACCTCCAAATATAGGGTTAGGGCTATCATTCGCTGCCGCTGCTGAGCTTTGCCTGCCTGTTATCGAACAACCACTTCATTGATGAACACGGCGTTGGACAGGCATGGCAGACCTCTGTTGATTGGCTCTTGACAGTCAATATCATTCCTTGATAGTGGCTCTTCACTCGAGTCTTCTCTCTCGTCATCATCTCGTCACGTTCTTTTTGGTATCCCATGGCTGATGCAACGTGCACCGACCAAAGAGCAGCCTACTTTGGAGCAGCCTGGTTTCAGAACCCCGAGGTTATCGTAAATGGTGGAAGCACCTCCATAATCTCAGGCCCATGGATCGACAATCGCTTGATGGCCGTCATCAAGGAGCTGGGACTTTGTCGGTCTCAGATATCTAGCGTACTCCGTTTATCCTTTCGTCAAAACTAGTCATCCCTACAAGAACTTCGTACTATTGGGATACACTAAGCCGGTTCCATCTTACAAAATACTAATTGATCCCACAATGAGGCAATGCAAGCTTATTCTCGGGAGCACTCTGATCAGAGGTTTGAAAGGACTGGAAGCATGGAGTCTACTTTGTTTCAGATTCTCGAAACAACAGGTGAAGAGACACGCAAACAAACCCGCGCCAACATCAGTTCAAGTCATCTTGACAGAGTATTATGTTACCACCACGTCCTCTGATACTCTCACCCCATCTTATGGGACGACACTCAAAACCACCTGGATAGTAGCATCTGTCTCTGCCTGACTCAGCATGACCGAATATAAGCCCGTCCACCCACTCTTGGTCATCTGCAGCAACGTACCTGCGAACTTCTCCACAAATAGCCACGGAATTGGTTGCTCCTGACAGTGCATTAGAATATGAACACCGCCATATATGAGCGATAAGCTGTGTTGGGGAGGGTGGCTGGCCCATTTGCTGCGGACTTGGAGGACCATGCTGGCGTAGAGGTTCGTGAGGGCGAAGGCGGCCGGTTCTGGGCGAAAATAGACGTCAGCGAATCTCTTCAAAACCCTAACTGTTAGATCAACGAAAAGTCTATCAGGACGTCGAACATGGAGCCCTGGCCCCCTAACATCGGTCCGGACTCGAGGCGTTGCTACTAGGTCGGCTGGAGTGCGATACTCAAAGTGGTACTCACGGATCGGAAGCGCCATCAAGGGCCAGGAGCTGTAGTACATGTTCCAGCCGTTGCCTATGGGAAGGAAATCTTGGAAGCCGAGATTACGACGTCCAAGGCTGGTGTTTGATGCACGGTCAACACTTATGAGCCCAGAGACCGACGTAATTCCAACATGACCATCTTGTGCGAGATCGACGGTGGTGGCTCGGGTGCCTGCAGTCGGTCGAGGATGGCACGTCGTGCGCAAGGCGAGAAAAGATAATAGGAATACACCCAGAAGCTGCAGACGGGACATCGGACGTTTCATGTGCGTGCAGACCAATGATAACGTTCAAATACTTGACGTTGAGAAGGCTTCTGCTGTCCCAGCAGACACGACACGCGTGGGAAATGGGGGTACACTTCCATGGCTTTTGTACCGAGTGTAATCCTGCATGACGATATTCTTTTGCAGCAAGACTTTGTTGGGCAAGATCGGCTATCCCAATATATAAACACGAGGTTTCCCCCACGTCATGCACGTTGTTTTCTCGGAGCGGCTCTTTTGGTCTGCAGCCGTTGGGGCCGGCGGGTGTCGGGTGTATGCAAGGTACAGGATTGTGAAAATTCAATACGCTTCGTGTGGTATCTGAAATGATGATAATCGGTCAGCACAACGACGACGTCAGAATATGTTTACTCAATGCCATCGCGTGACCCACTAGTTGATGTGGGAAAAAGGTCCGCTTCCAAGAAAATCTATCCGCTGGTAAATTCAACCCCCAGAAATCTTATCAGTCGAAACCGATGCTTCAACTCGCCTATGACATAGAGTCGCATAGTCTGCAAAGCCCGGACACATCTCCGCCACTCAGACGTATTGAGCTCCGTCATATCAAAACATGATCTTTTTCTTCAAAAGCGAAGACATATGTTGCAAAGTCACTCAGTATCCTCCTAAGCAAACCCTGAGATTCAGTTCCTAAAAACGCTTGATAGGAGACAGACACAATCAGAAGGACACAATGATCGAATACTTTCAGGGTTTGGTTCTGCGAAGAGAATGGATATACTTTCGGGGGTCGACCGTTTCCAATCGCCCGAGATGCCCACCACTCCGCTTTCATTACTTCTCATCTTGGGAAATACATACCTCTACACGCTCATCAGCCCAGACACGACACTCTCCTGTTCGAGGGTTCCCTGTGAAATTGGTGTATTTGATCTGAAACCCGTCCCCTGCATCACGAAGCCGCGGATTACAGAAATGGCGTCATGCAAGATAAGCATCGCTTCGAGCATTGATGGAAGTAATGGTTGCATGTGTTGCATCACACTCGTGGGTCATACCTTCACGCCAGCCCAATGGGCAAATTTCCGTCGAATATGTGCACTTTGTCATGGATAGTACGTCTCAAGTATAGAGATAGAAAAAAAGGTGGTCAAATAACGTGAATGATACAACGCTTGAATGTCCCACAAATGGTCTGCGTCTATAGCCTCAGATAATGCTGGATTGATGTTGCATTAGCGTTGGTCGGTGTGAAAGTAAGGTAGACGTTTCTTCAAGGTATTACGAAGTAGTAGTGACCTGTAGGCGCGACAGGGAAGGTAAAGGCGATTGGTAGGCATTTTGCTCAAGATGCACATGAGAATCCCATGAGTGTTTCCAGTCCCCCTGAATACCCGTCATCTCCGTGAATGTGATGCGAACGGAATGGGAATGGGAATGGTGTAGGACGCATCATGGATAAGTTTTTTTCCCATGACGGATATCCGTCGTTATCCGTGGAGAATGGGAATCCCCATTACCGGGGTGTTGCAACCAACACACCTCGCGCGCATTCACTGCCGCCGCTATCTATTTGGTTGGAAGAATAATGTCTTTATTCCAATCGACGATGGAATGGGATGATGAATGAATGAATGATACGGCCCCTAATGCAACCTTGAGATTCTGGGTGAGCAAAAAGCGTTAGAAATAACACCTTTTGTTTCATCCGCGCTGGAAATTGGCTTTACATCGGTCCAGGCGGACCGTGAAATCCCCGCAGAGGTGCTAATGATGGTTCCATTGGCTTTTGAACTAGTCTAGACAATGTCGTCCCATCCTTTTGTCTCCTTGTTCTACTCCTTGATGGTGGTCTGCGTCACCACCAAATCTCCAACGGAACCAAGAGGTGGGCAGATGCCCAATAAACCTTCCCCCTGTTCTTTTTCTTCTCCAGAAGCTCCTCCTTGATCAGCCTAAGCGCGTTCTCTAACCGGAAAGAGGGGAAACAAATGCACTGTAGGCGCGAGGATCGTTGATGTGTTGTGGCGATTTGACCACTGGAACCCGACACGTTTGCGCTTGACCAACATTTATCACCAAGAATGAAGGCATATTGTCGATTGTCAAGTCCCCATGGGGTGTTGACCTGAGTAGGCTAAATGGCTCCCTTCTCTACGATTCGGTAAGTCTGGGTCCATGTAGCAGCAGTCATACCTCTGCCGGACTGACCATTCGTCCGTCATCCTTCGTTTCTAGAAAGGCCACTCGTTTTCATCTATTCCAGTGACTAGACGGTCGGTATCCATGGGGGCTTTTATCACTGGCATGACGAGGTATCAATCTGGTGTCGCTGCAATTGACCATAGAAAATGTGCTCTGCATTGTTTGCCTTGGCATCTGGGCTCCACTCGGCCTTTGGCTTTGGGTAGGCTTTTCATCGTCCGGATCGCTATCATTTGAGTTGTCAACTGGCGGTTCACCTTCTGGTGGCAACAGTCCTGGATTGATACTGGTGATTGAAAAGGTAGGATGTTTAATAGCTCTACCAGCCCCGAATACCAGACTCCTATCCTATTGTCCCATCGATATCCCCCACTGCAGTGTAGTGACACTCGAAGCGGGTAATAGGCTGAACTCGGCAACTACGCTTTATGCTACATGGCTGGCATTATCCGTAAAGATCTTTTCAGTGCAGGTAGCTTTTGGACAACAGCGAGTGCGGATGTTGATGTCTGTGAAGGTGGATATTGCAGGCGGTATGGCGGTAGTAGATGATGCTAGCTCAAACCATATCGTTCGTTCCCACTGTTACAGTATTGTATGTGAGTGTGTCTTCTGTAGAGGGTGCTTGCGTGACGGATAAGGGATACAGGGGTAGCATTAGAGGAAGGGAGAGGGTATAGCGTTGAAATGTATTACTTTTTGCAGAAGATGTATTAAGTGAGTAGGGTCAAAGTGGGACGACAGAAAGCATGGTATCTGTAAAGTATCGTGAGTATGAGCCCTGGGTGGTTGTTATACTCATATCAGGTATTAGTGAGCTAAACCAGTTGACGCCAGCTTCATTCGGTAAGGTTAGATCAAAAAGGCCAGTGAAAACCAGAGTGACTCTGAATAATACTTGCTAAACTGTCTGCTAGACGAGCTCCGCCTTGACTGCTTCGTCGGCTGTCACGACTCTAACTTTTATGTTGCAATGCGTTATGCTTCTCCCAGTACAGCGAATGAATGCCTTGTTTGAGCAGATCGCTCAACAACAATGACTCAAGATTCGTGTATATCGCTTGGGGCAATGAATACTTGTTGGAGCTCAAGACCGGTGGGTCAACGGTAAGGCGTCAAGCCATACGGCTCTGAACCACGGCTCGGCGTTTGGACACAATTGGGAAGACAACTTTGGTGTCGGAAGGGCAATTGGTAATTTTCTACTAAGTCAGGAAATAGAGATGTTGGTGATTAGTAGATATGTCCCGAGTGCTGGGGGCTTCGAATCCTAAGATGATGAGCGCCTGTCTGCGGTTGGCTGATTGGTGAACGACCGATGGCTCAGGTAGACGCTGGACTTGCGCTTGTTAGCTTGCTCCGTGCTACTGGCCATCATGGGTGCGTGTCCTTTGTACTATCGATCACGGAGCTGTGTTCGATATGTGATGGTATCCTGCCAACTATATCCAAGACTTGCAGATGTTCGACCAAGATAAGGGAGGCTCGGTGAAGTATTTTCGACTTCCTGGTGTAAAGCACAAGTTCTAGGGTTTCCGGCGACTTATTGTAGATGAGGTGAATTACCGGTTCTCTGAGAGGCCCACTGTAAAAGTTCTCTCCGAAGGGACTCTCTTCGCTGGGGCAAGTGGTGGGACTTGGTATCATTGCTACAGGTTTCGCCGGCGAGCAGCGGACATGGTCTCGTCGCTCTAGCGTGGGGTGACTGCAGTCTAATATACTTTACGTAAGGAATGTCGTAGTGGGGTAATACGGAACAATGTAAAGCCGAATCCGCAAAAGGAAATAGCAGCCGAAAGATGCCGGGAGGTGCAGGATCGCGGATAACAGAAAAGACGGTATCCCACTACTTGGTAAGAATTTCACTGCACTGTATATTCTTTTTGAAGAAGAAGAAGAAGAAGAAGGAGAACAAGGATTTGAATGATAGATAGACATTTACTAAGAACATTTGTTCATCTAGATAATCTAATTTGTCCTCGTATATAGATTACTTTTCTCAACTAGATTTTTATCAACCAGTTACAGTGGCATCGATATCTGGAGGGGGTGTGGGCTTTTTCAGATAACCGCGTGTCAAGGCAGTTCAAGGCCAAAGACCAGGGTTGCTATCTTTGCAGAGTATCCTACTACTGAGCGAATTCTTTTTGATCCTCTTCTGTTACGCTTAGGAAGTAGGGTTGAAAATAGCTGGTATCATTTTCGGCGACTTTCAGCCCTGTTCGCCGAGAGAACGAACCTTTATGAATTTTTTTTTCTCTTTTTTTTTCTTTTTCCTCCAAACTTCCTTCTTTCTTTTTTTCACCATGCATCTCCGTACTCCAAGTCTTGCCTTTGGTCGTTAATAATCTTGCTCTTACCGATATGAATTTGTCTCTCGAGATAAGATTCGCCGGCCGAGAATGATCGGCAGACGAATAGCTTATTGTGGCGCTTGAGCCTGTATCTAGAGTGGTCAGCTCGTTTCAGTAGGCGACCAATCCGTGTATTGCGTCTCAGCAGGCAGCAGCTTCTATCATGCCAAACCATGCTTGCGGCCTTGAGGACGCGGAAGGTCCTGGAATTCCTCAGACAAGTCGGACGCTCCGTGACGACGCGTGGAACCTTCGAGATGCCTGCAGCACAATCGTCAGCATGAACTATGGATCTCATGCCAACTGTTCATCTATTATCTCTTATATACTTTGGTACCTGATCTACCTCAAAGTCGTTGCGGTAGGCTAGCGATGACATATACTAGTCCCACCATTCTTTCTTTAGACTTGCTTACATTTGCCTTGCTCAGAAATGCATCGAAACAACCTCCGGACTGCCAACTTTTTCCAAGGCAGCCAACCGCTTTGTTGCCCTACTGAGTACTTCGTATAGTGTTCCTATCATTTCCGGCAAGGAGGGGCATTAGTGACATGATTTACGGCACAGCCCGATTTTTTTCGCGCGCACGGCCGAGCAAATCCTATCCTTGCTCCTCGTTGGAAATGGCGACAGCGAGCTAAGATAGAGGCGACAGCTCCGATTGGATTTGACCCCGCTCTATGAACTGGGGTGGGAGGGTTATAGCATAAAAGTATAACGGGCAAATCCTTGCCCGTTGCAGATCAATGCGTAATGCTTGATTGCGGTAAATGGGGCAATAATATGGTGTTGCTGTCGCCAACACTTTTGCGAATGCCATTAACTTAGTCGTCAACCAGCCTTTTGGACAATTTGATTCCGTCAAGCGCAATTTAGCTTTGCCAATGATAAGGATCCATTTCCGCCTTTCCGGAACATTGGCAATGACAATGCCATTTGTTAATGCGGATCTTACTCCGTACCTTTCGAATTTCTTTGGAATTTTTATGTATTTTTTTTTTAATTGGCTGCAACAACACCTTCAAAACTTGCTCAACAATATCCCCATTCTCACCCGTTTCAGGGATGACGTTTACCGACGTTGTTGTGACACAAGCCCCACCATAACAATATACCTGTCCTTTTTTTAAACTTTGAGGTCATATCCTTGGCTGCAGTCACACAAGCTTCCGACAGTGATGGGTTTCATCATGGGCAACACTGGACCATGGCTCAGTCCTTCTGAGACTATATCTACTCACCACCCTTCTCTCTCCTCCTCCCGCTTTCTACAAACCAACAACCAGCATCAGTACCACCTACCATCTCGCTCCACAGCGAGAAACATTCTCTCGTGTCACCCTGCACCTTTCCTCTCTCTACCAAGGCCCCACCCATCCTTAACCACCATTTCTTCTCTTCCATCACATCGTTCAATATGTCAGACCCATCCGCCATTGCCTTCTTACTCGACACATCTGCCATCGCCTCGCCCGCCGAGACATCTGCGGCTGCCTCGCCCTCGGCCTCACCCAAGACTGGCCCAATGTCGGAAACCTCTGCGGCAGACTCAATGTCCAGCTCATCGATGACTACATCCATGTCAGATATATCTGCAACCACATCACTCTCGTCGAGGAGAGCCTCCTCGACCACGACTCTTGATCCCCAAGAGATTGAGATTGTCGTCGCTCATTACAGCGAAGACCTTAGCTGGCTCGAGCCGGTCATTGGACACTGCAAGGTCTACTCCAAAGGCGGCGCCAAGAACGCGCCCAAACTCAGCTTCGACGTGGAGGCTCTCGAGAACATTGGCCGCGAAGGGCATACCTACATGCACCATATCGTCAACTACTA
Organism: Xanthoparmelia taractica; assembly: GCA_033085395.1. Classification (NCBI taxonomy): domain Eukaryota; kingdom Fungi; phylum Ascomycota; class Lecanoromycetes; order Lecanorales; family Parmeliaceae; genus Xanthoparmelia; species Xanthoparmelia taractica. The sequence goes on from JANQBS010000169.1 coordinate 38,829, forward strand.
CGATAGCCTCAAGGATGTCACCCTGTTCACCCAGGGCCGCGTGGATGATCACACCGACCTGACCGCAACAGAAATGAAGGAGATTGCCCTCAACACCAAACCCGGACGGGTCACTACCTTTCCGCACCGTGCCATGGAGCTCTTCAACCTTTGGGACGGCATCCCATGGGAGAAATACCCATGCTGGGCCAAGTGGTCCTCCAAGGAGGGCGTCTTCAAGGGCAAGAGAGCCTTGAAGACCCCGGCAGAGTACTTCAAAGACTTCTTCGACAACTTTGGCCACGACGGTCCACCCGACTCGGTCGGATTCCAACCCGGGGCCATCTTCGCCGTCAGACGCGAAACCATCCATCGGTATCCAAAGAAGCTCTACGAGCGGATGCTAAAGGACTTGTTCCTGGGCGAAATGAAGAGCGTCGACCCGGAAACGGGCCACTACATGGAGCGCTTCTGGCCCGCCATGTTCCGACCCGAAGAGTACTGCTGCTGGGACCAGAGCGAAATCTCTGATGCCGAGTTCAACGACCAGGGCCAGCTGGCCAAGGGGAGATGGCACGTTACTCCTCAGGGCGTGGAGGTGGACGTGGGCTTCACCAATAAGGATTAGTGGGAGGTGATGTCGATAAGCGGCATGGGGCGTTTAATGATACCAACACCCGTGCTTTCTTTTCGCTTTTGTGTGGGATCATTGGCGATGGTGGCTTCTAGATACACATGCATGGAGGCACGAAATTATGAGTCAGGTCCAACACCGAGAATTTGCTTGCTTGTAATTGTTAGCATGCACTTTGACGAATCAAGCAATCGAGACTTTTTCTCTTGCGCTTCTCTGACTGCACGATCTGCCACGAGTGAGACTTTTTACCCGCGCAAGATTTTTGACCTATCACAGCCGCTTACCTAATAGCGTCAGCTAGCTCTACAAGCCTCTACTTACCTTAAAGTCTGCCAAGCCCGCTTATCATCTTTCGGTTAGTGCTCTTCACTTTACCTTACAGTACGACGCCAGCATGCCACCGTGCTAAACAAAAGTGGCTTGACCATGGCGCTAACGTATACAGGGCTTAGCGACCTTGGAACTGAGGCGAGCAGCGGAAAGTTACATTCGTTTCAATACCAATTATAATCCGGAGACAACTACACTAATTTTCCTTCTTTCAAACTGCACTATCGTATTCTGGAGAGAGAATATGCAACGTAATACAACTCGCTCAACCGCATCCCTAACAAATCCAGTAGTTCTAATAATACATCCAGCAAATTCCCCTCCCATCTCCCCCTCTTCCGTCTCTAGAGACGCTATCCTTCATGCTGTCCAACGTACTCCTTCTCCGCCACATCGCGGCATCACCTTACCTTACCTTCCGTCGGCCGGTACGTAGCTTTCCGGTACTTTCCGGAAACATGCCCGCAATCATCGATCGGTATAATCTGCGGATTTGTATTAGCTAACTAACAGTTATCTCACTATTGATCAGCCAGGGCATAAATGTATAAGTCAAAGCTAGCTTCCCGATTAGCGTTTAGAGTTGCACTTACTACACTCCCATACCTTATCCTTTCACATTTTCCATCATTTGCTACTTTTTGGGTTTACTTTATCCTGTTGGATGGATGGATGGATGGATGGGAGATCTTGATCGAAGGATGGGGGTTTTTATAAAGTTGTTGTTGTTGCTTTTTGATTCGCTTTATGATTGGAAGGGTGGGTGGATGGATGGGATTTTTCTTTTTCTTTTTGGTCGGAGGATGTGGGGTTTTTTTGTGGGTGTTTGGCGTATTTGTTTGGTATTTTGTCGTTTTTTGTGAATGGAATGGTGGTGATGCTATGCTATGCTATGTGCAATGCCATCTCTATGCCATGGTTATCTTATTGCCCTCTCATGCGATTCTCATGTTATTTTCGTGCTATTCTTGGGCCATTCTCATGCCGTTAGTCCTCTATACTACCTATCTACACTAACTACACTACACTACCTACACTCCACTACCTTACCTACTCAAACCTTCCCTACCTACCTACCTTCCTACTCAATCTTCTCTACCATATCACCTAACCTACCTAGCTATCTACCTACCTATCTACCCATCAAACTATATCCCTACCTTTCCCTATTTATCTCTCTACTCATCTCCCCATCTACCTCTCTACCTTACCTTCCCTGCCTTCCTTCCTCCCTCCCTCCTTCCCTCCCTACCTCTCTACCCACCTACCTCCCTACCTACTCACTCAACCCTTCTACACCTTACCTACCTTCTCAACCCTCTTGACCTTTCTCCACCTTACTTACCTACCTTCTCGTCCCTTTTCCACCTTTTCCATCTTCCCCACCTTACCTACAACCACAACTCCTTCTCCTCCTCCTCCTCCTCCTTCTTCTTCTCCCTCCTCCTTCTTCTTCACACATATACTTCTCTTACAACCAGTCCTTCAGTACCGGCCTTTCTTTCTTTTCGCAGCTTCGATGTAGATATCGACTGGATAGCGGTATGTCTGATAGCAGGATGTTAGGATGACAGGATGTTAGGATGTTAGGATTTGGGATGTTAGGATGGGAGGATGGGAGGATGGGAGGATGTCTGGATGGCTATAAGGCTTACTTGCTGAGTGAGTGAGTGAGTGAGTGAGTGGTGTTACTAGGCTGGGGAAGGTATTTGAGTGGATGTGGTATTTAGGTGGATGTGGTGTGATGGGAGGAGATGGGATGTGCTGTGATGGGATGTGCTGTGATGGGATGTGATGTGATTTAATATGATGAAAGGAGATATGGGATTTCCGGAAAGACGAGAGGAGAGGGGAGAGGGGGGAGGAGTTAAGTTACTGTAGTGGCTGGTGGGTTGGAGATGGGAGCTGGTGGGGTGGTTAGCGAGAAACGGGGGGGAAGGGGGGTTGGAGAAAGCCTTGATAAGTCTTCGCGCACAAGTCTTCTTCGCGCAAGCAAGATAGGGAGGGGGGTTTTGGAGCTGTCGTTGTGAAGTTTCTTCTTTTTGTGCTGTGGTGAGGAAAAAGCGATCATCATCAAGGGACGTACGTTGTCGAATGTTGCTCTATCCACCACAAATATGACTCTTAGGCTCCCGGGGAAAAGAAAAAAAAAACGGCCAAAGCTGCTGTTTGCTAAAGATTTTTGAAGCAGGATTCCTCAATGTATTTCTTACTTTGTATATAGGTCACGCACGAATCTTGGGCTCGACTTCCTGTCGTGGCCGCCTTGGGGGGTCGGTTGGATGGTTCCGCGCTATGTTGCTGGGTGCAAGTAAGAGCATTCGCTTTTGGTTATTGTTGTTTTCTGGTTATTGCCGTATTCGCGAAGAGGAAGGTGTCCAGTATAGTTAAAGGGTTGTAGCTGACGCGCTTGCCTTTTTCCCCATTCCACTTCATTTTCCTTTCCCTCGACGACAGTATTCTGGTAGAAACGTCTTCGCTCCCCAAAATCGCCCGCCGCCGGCGACGCACCTGCCGGCATCTATCCTCGTCAGTCTCCTCCAGCATCTGTCCATACATACACACATTTCGCACTCTTCGACGACGACACCTCACCTCGCTTAACGTCCGCGGATAAGGCGAAATGTTTGCTCGATCTCCATGTGGAAGCGGTCTTCCCGGCCATGCATCCGGGAAGCCGGACTTCGGGATTCCTTTATGGAGTTCTATTCGGCTATGAGGGCGGCGACGACTACATATTCTCGGGGAGATATAACACGGAAATGGTGTGCATGAGCATTAGGTCTGGTGATGGTTGTATTCCGTATAAGCTGGAGATTGATTGCATGGATTGAGGGAGTTGAGGATGGGAGCTGTTTCCTGAGGCCTACACCTTTGCCTCCCTTTGGGCAGGAAACGGGAGAGCCAGGTTTACGCAGCGCAATGGCGATGGCGATCTTGGGAATGCTATATGTTCTTCGAAGTATGAGCATTTCAAAGAACACAGCGGCTGCCATCCTATGATCTAGGAACCTTGAAGAACGACTTTCCAAAGACCGAACTCCCCCACCCTTTTCTCTCTCTCTCTGTGTGTCTCAAGTCCCAACATACAAAGGACGCCAGAGCAGCGAGCGAGCACATGGAGACTTGCACAATAAATTGCAATATAGGAAGGAAGGGAGGGACAGGCGCAGGCGCAGGCGCAAGGGATGAGTATTGTCGCCTGTGGTTACACATAAAAATGAAACAAGGTAACCCCAGGTTGGACGGTGAGAGCGCGTGATTCGATATCTACCCGAAGGTGGTTTGCTAGACTTTTCTTCTATTCGCAGACCGCTATATATGTGTATATAATGATCGTTGCTTCGTTCTATGCAGCCGGACCGAACCAGCCGAAGCGGGTGGATATCTCCTCTCGAGGTAACTTGATTACACAGGTGCCTTTTATGCTTTGTTCTCTTTTCCTTTCATTTCCTCCCCTCTTCTCTCATCTTCTCTCCTCTCCTTTATCTCCCAGATATCGGTGAGGGTTCATCAAGACGACAACCTATCGATGTAGTACGAGTACATGAACCTCGCGCTAGCTGGACGACGGAAAAACCTCGTCTACTTTAGTCGGTTCAGCAATGACGCGTCATATCTAACCAATGGAGCAAAGGATACACCTGCGATCTAACGAAGAACGGAGCGAGGATTTGTACGCAAGTTCGCTGATCGGTGAGGATGTCCTTCGCTTGAGATATACAGAGGCTTACTAGAACTGGGTACGAAGTTCTGAGACGAGGAAACTCGAGAAGAAGATCGATCTGGTCTGGTAGTGTTACCGCTCTTTACTATACATGGGCTCATGGTTTCTGGGATTTCTTTTCCGGTATAGCTCCCGTTGAAGTCTTCGAGGGCATATCTCAGGAACAGCCTGTGTGTGGATCCTTAGCTTTACATAACATAGGATGATCTGTTCTGAGTCCCAGAGCGAGGAGAGATTACTACTAGAAGTCATCTCTGCTATGTTCCGATGCGGCCAAAGCTTCGCATATCTACTAATAATTAAACATTTCGTGAGGAGTGGGGAGTCTAATGCGCTGCGCTGTATCTCTCAGAGATCCTTCATTTTAGTTTAGAGGGTAACTTCATCTATCGACACCGGCCAACAATTCTATTGAACCGCTAATTTTATGTGCATATCTTAACGCTACCTACTAGTTGGTACACAGTTATCGCAAAGACTCTGGAACGATAATGAAACGCGATGCTATCGACCACTAAGACTCATGAATTCGATTATAAAAAGATTTCAGTACACACTATTTAAAGCTCAGATCCCCTCTCTGCAACATTAAACTTATTCAGAAGGTTTCAAATCGAGAGCGTGGATCACGTTCATGACAATGCGCCTACCAGTCTTGGCAAACGGTGTAATAACCGCACTGCTATGGCAAGAGACACGCTTGATACTAACGTATCTTCATGTATTCAAGAGCACGGGAGAGGCTGATGCTAGACACATCTGAGTCGCTCGCTGTTGACTATTCTGTTGACTATTCCTTGAACCATGAAGGAAGGTGTTCACGGACGTCGGTCCTAGTAAAAAACGAGATTATGCAGTGCTTGGACAATAGAGTAAGCTATCAATTATCTCAGTGCGATCAAGTACCCCATATCTACAACGCAGCGGAGCATAAGCGGCAGCAGAGCTACCAGCGTCCGCTCTACATAAGGATCTAGCACGCAAGACTATACTTTGGACTCGTCCCCCCCGCCAACGAAGCAACGCCAAAAGGCAAAGCCACCTCGCCATCATAAAACGTATACCACCACGTATTCGTCTTCCCAAAAAAATGCCCACACCCCACCGTCGTCCAGTACGTCCGCGCATTCCCCGTCCCCGCCACCGCCGACGTCGACGCAAACGACCCGCTAGTAGGCCACCCCGTCTCCGTAACCCACACCGGCTTCCCTGCCGCAGGAATCGCCGCGATGCCCGCTGTAAAATCGCTCAGACTGGACGGCGAGCCGCTCGAGTAGTACGGATAGACGTCCGCGCCTATCCAGTCGATTTTGTCGATTACGGATTTCCCGTCGCTGTTCTGCCAGATGTTGGCCGTGTCGACGTGGCCGAGCGGCCAGTTGACGCCGGCGGTAAGCATGGCGGTGCGGGTTTGGCTGATGTAGTCGAGGATGCTGGATGCGCTGGCGCTGTTGCGATAGAGGTCTTCGCTGCCGACGGAGATGCCGACTACGATGCTGTTTTTGAGCTGTGGATATTGCTTTACGGCGGCCGCGAGTGCGTTGAGTTCGTTCGTGACTACCGTCTGGCCGCTCGAGCACCAGATTCCGAGCAGCAGAGTCGTGCCTGTGTTGATGGCTGCTTGGAAGGCGGAGGAGGGGGTGTCGGTTGTGCCGTATTCGATCATGGTGTATAAGCGTGCGCTGTTGAAACCGGATGCTCCCGTGAGCTTTTGGGCGGCGGCGAATTCGGTCGCGAAGTCTGTGGCGGCGCCATTGGTATCGGCGCCGTAGCTGTAGCCTTTGTGCACGCCGCCGGTGTTGGGAGGGGGCGAGGTGGACGTGCTGGTGGAGGTGTCAGAGGTGGAAGGTGGTGATGTTTCTTCGGTTGGTGCTGGAGCGGGAGGTGTGGTGGTTGTGGTTGGAGAATTTGGATGTCGCCAGCCGCCATAACGTTGAGATAGGGTAGCTGGAATGAACGTGATCAGAACAATCAGGAAGACTGGGAAGAGCTGCATGATAGAGGGGGAGCGTAAGTAGAGCAGCTTTCAGGACAGTGTACGTTGAGCTCACAGATCCACGGCCCAAAAAGCTGAGGACTGATGGGAGGACCATTTCATATATAAGTGAAAGCAAATGGTTTCATATCGATGCCTATTAGCAGTCTCGGTCGTGTCAAACGAGTTTCATGTCTGTGGTCTAGGTCTTCCCCCTGATTGCGTTTTTTTACAAGCCGATTTCAACAAGCTCCATCATGCCATATTCACTTACCCCCAAGCAAGCAATCCATGGCTGCCCATAATGTCACAGCCCCACAAGAATAGGCAGGATGGAGTCTATGGACTCAAAACGTACCACGAACGAAGCGACTGAGAAATGCGAAAGAAGCGGAATCTTGACAAACCTGGCTGGAGCGATATCGAACTCCGGAGCACCTGTGGCTCCCTTGACTTCGCCTTGACGTCTCTAGCTTCAACCTACTAGATCGGCCCATGTCTAATTAGGTCTGGTGCAGGCGGCACGGCAGTCGCAGAAAGAGACTTCGTAAGATATAGTCTCCATCCCCGATTTTTGGTGGTTTTCAAGCAAGAGGAATACCCCGGCTCCAGACGATAGGATAGGTCATCGGCCGCCCCCCTGTGCAGCAAGGGCTAGATAAGATCACGCTCCTGCCCACATCTCGGCACTGTGATCTGCACAGGTAAAGATGTACGTCTGGGCCTACATCAGCCGTGTGATTTCCGTAGGAATTGGCGCCATGCGCATCGTGCACCTTCGCCCAAGTATTCAGTGGAGGAAAAAGGTCGATTCGTTTTGATTCGTTCCATTTGATTCCATTCATCGCAGTTTATTTATTATTCTCGCGAAGAGCGCCCACTTTCAGCGTAGGGTAAAAGAGAGAGAGAGAGACAGAGAGAGAGGCAAGAGAGGCAAAGAACGTCTCATGTTCACGCTATTGCCGAAAGGGGCCCGAACACTTGTAAAAGCTTCCGCCCCGGCTGCGGCGTATGCGCATCTGCCGCTAATGCGTTCGGAGGCATCGTTGCGAATACTTCAAACTCACAGGTGCGGGACGAGCCACGACGGCCAGTATTCGAGGTTGGCCTAGAAGTATTGGTTTTGAGCTTCCAGGATAAACAGGCATCTTCTTATCTCCGATCTTTTTGAGATAAGACAGGTCTTCAACATAGACGCCACCCAAAGCACAAGTAGTGCCTCAAGAGTGTGTGCATATAAACACGCGCCGTGGCTCTTTACCAAGGTGAGTCCATCTTGAAGAGACTCCTATCCATGGCCAATCATGAATTTGATACAGGATCCTTAGCGGACCATTTCTCTGCCGCGGTGACGAGATTCTTGAACCGTGGCTCCCAGTCGCTATACACGTATCTGCAGACCTTGATTACTTCTTGTAGGCCATAGTTAGGGCTGTCGTTTAGCGAAGAACGGTTTTCTGCAGCCGCTTTTGAGTGTGCTTCTCTGTCAAAAGATGAATCTGTCTTGGCTAAGATACAAGACTCTGACATTTCAAGTCACCAGTCGGGAACTGTTTGGAGATGCCGGGGATATTAGGCTGGCACTGCGGGTCTTTCATCGTCTGTTTCTGCTCCTGCTGTCTATATTGCTGAATATCCTTTGCGCAACGATGCTGGCAAGACGCGGAGACGTTTGGCTAGGACGTGTATGCAATACTGCTGGATTTTTCCGTTCATTCTCCTATCCACGTGGTAGTGGTACCCTTTGAAGGTGCTTGCGTGAACGTTCGTTAGCCAATCAGTTGCAATTGTGGCCTCTTCAAAATGGTGTGAGCATTGAGGCTCACATCCACTACGTTGTAGACAATCAGTAGGTGCGAAATCTCCAATTCAGGCTTGTCTTGTCCCTCATGAGATCCAAGTTATCCCAGGCCTTTTCTTCTTGATGCGCTCTTTGGTCTACCCATAAAGATGACCCTTGTAGTCGAGCCAGCGGAAGGTGAGTGCTAATTCATTTGTTTGTTTCCATGACCGCTGGCAATGATGCTGACTTTTCATGGGCGTTGAGGTATCTTCAAGGTTCAAGGGCAGGGGTTGGGGTGAGCGAAGGAGTAGGATTGAGCCTGTAAACATTCCTCAAACGGGCAGTCAGAAGTGGTGGAGGGAGTCGCACGAACGGCTAATATCTCAAGTCAATGCGTGTCGGAAATTGCAAACAACAGAGCTCATAAGCCCGTTCGGGCGCGACGGAATTCGTCTTCAATAGTCATGCGTATCCTCTTAAGTGTTCAGCAACGACGTGTGAGAAGTATGAATGTTGTCGGAAGTTACCCGTAGCGCTTAATGAAGCCTACTCATCTTCACCTACAACAAGCGTTGTAGAGGGACGCTTAGGATTAGCATGAACAACGCGCTCAAGCTCGACTCCCCATTGTGCAACGCCCTGCTTTCCCCGAAAGAACTCCAACCCCATCGTCACCTCATCTAGCCCTCTATCCGCCGCTCGCTTTCCGTCAGCTTCCAGGTTGCTGTTGTCTCCACCCTCCGAGTTGCTGGTCTCCCGACGTCGCGTAGCCGGTTCCCCTGGATTGAGTGAGTGCTCGTTGGCCGCGACCCATTCCTGAAGCTTCGGACTGTCATATACGAAGGCGATAGTTGAGGCCAAAGTTTCCACATCTCTCGGCAGGCCCTTGAAGTAAGCTGCGTACGGGAGATATACCAGCACAGCGACGCAGGCCAAGAATGCTATGATGGCGAGAGAAAGAAAGACAGCGGTGGGAGACAAAACAAGTTCGTTGACTGGGGTATGCACAATTGCTTCGACACTTTTGTTCGTACTCGTGCGGACTTCTACATCTTTGTAGGATGGTGCTGGGATCCCGTTGCTGCTGTTGCTGCCACTGGCGGTGTTGATAATGGGTAAGGTGGTGAAGGGCGGTGTGTTGTTGATGATGGTGGTGGTGGTGGTGTTGTTGTTGTTGTTGGTGGTGGTGTTTTTGTTGATGGATGTATTGTTGATAATGGCTGGGTTCATGATGATGTGTGGGTATGGGTCGATGATGTGTGGTTTGATGATAATGGGTATGTTGACGATGGGTGGTAGACCGAAAGGCAACGTAACTCCGACGGGTTGGGAAACGCTACCGCCATCAGCGAGTGTAACATTGTTAGATGCGTAACGTAATGCTGAAAAAGGGTGGAAGAGACGTTTTTTGCAGCAGTTTGCAGGGTCATGTGGTCTAATAATGCCTGAGGGTTCCGTTGCACGAGAGTAAACATGGCGTACGACATGTAATCTAGATTCAGGCCGGGTAGTCGGAAGTTGAATTTTTCGTCGGTTAGGTCTTCGTCACGATAGTCGACATAATCGTATACCCATGGGCCAATGCTCCCGCAATATGGAGCATGATGGAGAGCGTCCATGAATAGACTACCATAACTACGCTGCGTTAGCGCATGGAAATGCCGAATATAGGACAGAAACCTACCTGACGGTAAGATTGGCTTGACTTTCGTACACGGAGGTAGAATTATGTTCCGCATAGTTGTCGCTCCAAGCACTCGGTACCACGCTTGGGACATCGATGATGGAGAAATTCTGGACAGCGCCACTGGTCATGTCTACCGTAACGCTTGCATGTGCTGTTTCAATGATTGGCCGGCAGTTGAGCGCGGCCATTGAAGGTGGTTCTTGCCAAATCAAATGAGATTTAGAATCCAGATCGACAAACTGCTGGGGAATGGGTTTTCCCACGATCCACTTCACTGTGAAGTTGTACCCAGCTACACCAAGTTCGGATTCTTCAGTGTCCGTACCTTCAACCGAGCCGTACTCTTCATTCAGGTTGATGTTTCTCGACCAGTACCCAATTGAACTCAGACCAGGCTCTTTGTTCGTACCGTCAGCGCAGCACGTAAGTCTAGCACTGCGTGCGAAGGTAGCAGTACCATCTCCGGCGACAGGTTAATCACAGGCAAGAGTTCATAGCCTCGAGCAGGATCCTCAGGATTGATTGACACATTCCAGACAGATGTGTCTTGGAGATCCCACTTTTGGAGCCAATTTGATGAGTTGGATAATGTCTCGTAAGGAGTGCATTCGCTTCTACCCCTTACGGCTGCTGTAGGGAGGGTCACACTGATGTTTGTGCCGACCACGGCTTTAAACTCCGTAATGTCGAGGGGCCCAAATCTCTTAGATACGTTCATGTTCTTGCTCGGATGCTTCAAGGTCTCAGAGATCGAAGAAAGATTGACTTGAGCGAAACTCTAGCCATTGAGACTCCAAGCCGGCTGTGACCCGTTATATGCGGTTTGGATGACTGCACCATATAGCCAACTGGAGAATGGGTTCTCAGAAATCTGACTCAGAATGGGTGCATGGTTCGGGGGATCTCCTTGAGCGGACCGTGGTACGAGGAACACTTGTGGGATGTCTCGAGGTTCGAGCTGTGCCGGGAGAAGATAAGCCCTTGGAGAATCTTTGACTTTCTTCTGCCATATTGCAGACATACTAATAGTTACTGACGTTTGCGAATCAGGACGATAAAACCGCGAGAATCATTAGATGGAGTTACAAACTTCAGTCCAGAAGGCCCCAAGGCAAACCAGTGCCAGAAGCCAATGACCCTTATCCAGTGCCTTACCTGACGTGAATATATGGAGAGAATTAATGTATGATATCGCAACACCTCGGGAGGCCTTTGTTGGTTCTCTTGCCATCATTACATAAGGCTGCAATCTTTTAAAAGTCTCTTCGAGTGCCGCCCACCACAACTTGACGGCTACAGCGAAGATCGTTGGTATAATCGAGTATGGGGCCACGTCGAACCCTGTGCTATTATCAAGAATCACAACTGTCTGATATAGGAACGCGGTTTGATACAATCCAGGACCCTTAGAGATCACCAGAAGGGCTATCAGAGCGGCTGCAATATAAGCAAGGAAGGCAATAAGTATTAATCCAGTCCATCGACGTAGGATCGCAGGTCGCCAATCATTATCTGGGCGGGTAGCTTCACTGGTCCCTACGGAACGTAGAGAATGACCCAGACGAGAGCGCGGCTGATAATCGTTTGAGCGACAATCTTTTCCGCATTCTTTGTACCAACAGAAAAAAACGCCGCGTGTAAGGCCTCTCCAAAGAACCATTGCTTCACTCCCCGTGCTTGATCCAAGAAGCCTGGAGCATCAAAAATTGGGTCGAGATCGGATCCTGGGTCAGCCATAGTTGCTGCTAGAAATATAAGGGGACCACCAAGTGAAAGCCTAATGCTATAATCGTCGTAGATAGAAAGGACCTTATCAGGAGGCCGGAAATAGTTGGCCCATCTTAAGTCAAGGAACTGCGTCTCAAAGCTGCGCAAATTGATAGTCCAAGAATCCAAGTCCACCTTGGTCCGGTTAAAGCCGTCATCATCAATGCTAATTAGAGATCCCGTTGGAGTATCACTGACAAATGTGGTCACGTTGTACGCGACAAAGTACTTTGGCTCGCATAGCTGAGCACTGGATCCAGTTGTCTGATCTGTATGAAACGGACTCATTAAGAAAATTATCTCTCGATTGCCGCATTCCGGTGTACTACTCTGAGTGATATCATATTTTAGAGGAGGTTGATATGATTGCGCAAGGACGGGAGGCATTGGGAGATCCACAGTATCAACGTCCGACCAGCATCCACCAGCGGACGGGTAAAGCTCTGTCAATCCAGCCGACACATTCACCTCTAACCTGGACCCATCTGGTGAAATTAATGTGATCGACTGGTAATCGGCGGAGCCATAGTAGTGGTAATCCTTGGTTGTCAAATCCATGGAGATACATTGAAGATCTACCTTGAACACAGTGGTCTGTCCCTGCCATTGCTGAGTAGGTGCCGCCAGCGACGCGCCAAATGGGTCTTTCTCAAATTCTGTGGGCCAAAAAGGTAAAATTGCATAAGCATTACTCAGCCAGGCGGACGTTGTGGGATTCTGTACAACGCTGGACATTGTCCGAAAGTAAGTTTCGTCTGTTGTGGTGTTCAAAAGCGGGAGAGGACTGGGGATCTCCAGCCTGAAATAGTCTGTTCGCTGTGGCATCTGCACCTCGTTCAAGGACAGCAAGCCAGAGAAAGTGGGGATACGAGGCAGATAGCCATAATGTTGGCTATTGAGACCCAGAGAAGCGTCCAACGTCTCCGTCCATTATTACCTTTCTTACTCAACGCTTTCATGGGGTCTTCCTACCAAGGACCACTCGACATAAACAGAGAAGACAATGCAGACGCCCCATTCGGCTTCGAAAGTTTTGCGAAGGCTTCTGTCCGTTTCACGTGGTTTATGAGAGCTGTGACCGCGAGGGTGTAAAGTACCGCAATCATAGTCGGGAAAAATCTCCAGGCAAAGTAGAACACCGTGGAATTACTGTAATCACATAAACCATTATTCTGATTAGAATGAATCGAAAGAACAATAGCCAGAAAGCCTAGAGCCAGCGCGAAGACGAAAAATGCCATCATGAACGACCAGCGCAGAGTCAGAGGTAACCAAATGCATGGAGACAAGCTCGTAACGTGCGTTGATTTCTCGGCGCTTGAGGGGTTTTTTTCGAAGCCACGCTGTGCGAATCGAGTATTGGCAGCTATGATTCGGATTCGGACGGACGTCGATCCCCTGAAAGTTCTTGCGCGGCAAAGACTGTGGGACGAGCGGTATCTTCCTCTGACAATGCATGACGGTGAATTATGAGTTGTTGCTCTTTTTGATCGACACCAGATACGAGCTCTTGACCATCTTGACTTGGTAGAAACGAGGACGTTGAAACATCAGTTCCAATTTCTTCGTCATCCTCCTCCACGTTTTGTGCGGTGAGATAAGAGATGGGTTGAGTATGAGTAGACCAGGATGATTTAGAGTTGAAGGCTTCGTGACTTCAGCTGCAAACTGAGACCGTACCCCAATAACATCTGGTTCTGTCATCCTCGTAAACTTTTGTAAGCTCTTGACAGCGTGGGTGAGTATATCTTAGACCATATCTGCTCAAGATGCAAGCCGTTAAATTAAGAATATCTCAAGGGGATGTTAAGGAAGGAACTGGCTTCTGGTACAATGATAAGATGGTGAGTCAAGGATTCTGCCTGCAGGAGCCTGCGGGCAGAATCAGTTGCTGCGCCTCGAAAGCCCTCGCTAAGCCTGGGAGAGCAGTCAAACCCAGAGTGGGCCACCAATGCCTAGAAAGCAGATCAGATAAAAATAGGAAGCAAGAAAACCCCTGAAGCAGCCATCATACTAGCTGCACGAGCACTCGATCCCATGATGAGTCCGGAAGTATCTTCAGAGCTGTCTTGACACCTGGGATTTTGAGGCCGAGGTGCATCCCGCTTACTTATTATTTCGTGTTTCATCGTTTCAAAAGGTCTATTCAGAGATAAGGCTGAATTCAGCCTTTTTCAGTCTCACCAAAATATGCAGATAATGAAGGTGTTACATGGGTAATGGTGATTTTTGGGGGGGCTTCTGAGAAACCTGTCTTCTCCGTGTGAGTGCATTCAAAAACCAAACTGACAACTGGGGCGCTTTTAAACTTGCTACGTACCGCCAGTCAGCACTAAGGTAATACTTACTGTTCCTCATCCACGCGTTTGGAGCACAAGGCTTGTGGAAGCAGAACAAAAGGACAAAGCATAGTGTAGCCTCGTGAATAAAATCTGGGTTTGCGGCCGTTGGTGGCATGTTAGTACCAATGGATGTGTCCCTTGGATAAGATGCTGCAACAGCCTTTTGGCCACCAATACCGCAGTCTCAGGAGAGCCTCGCATACTCACCTTCCTAAATGGACAAGATCCGTAGCCCTGCGAGATATGCCCCATGCATTGGCTGGCATTCCCACCGGTTCTGCCGCGGATGAGCATATCGATCAGCGTGTTTCAAGGCGGGGGGAAGAGGACTTTGACAGCAGTTTCATGAGCTTGATGCCACTCAAAGATATCAGTACATGTACATAATGGGATTCAGCTTTCCGATGCATGTTGGAGCACCGTCTCCTTCGGCGAAACCTCGGTCAATCCGTGCTCCGGCGCGGAGATAAAAAGGACTTTAACAGCACTTAGATTCGCAAGGCTCAACCCACTTTTGAGCAATAAGGGAACACATTGGGCTAATGGCAGAGGGAAAGCTCAGATAAATCCGGTCTTGGCTTAGAAGCATCTCTGTAACATATGAGTTCGCCTACCACAGAGCGAGAGCCTGCCGCGTGAACGCCCAATCTCATTGACACCCTCTCAGCTCCTTTCCATCTTTCCTTCACCTCTCCACAACTTGAAACTACATTTTCAAGGACTTCAGAATTCCTATCATCTTTCTCCTTGTGTCTTCCGTATCGACGAGCTCACATTCACAGGAGAGTGGGACCTCAGATCCCCATCTAAATCCACATTCCCCCTCCCCACCTTCCTCTCCCGGAACGGGCAATAAACCAACCTTGTCGTCAGCAGCTTTGTGTTCGCATATTCCTCATTAGCCGCGCCAAGTCTTCGCCTCCTCATCGTCTAACGCGCAGCGAGCGAGCACAGCTTCCCTAACCTGTGGGGAGTCCCCGGCGGCAGCTGCGAAGTCTCTGATCCTACCATTCTGCACTCCCTCGCTCGATACACATTTGAAGAGACGGGACTGCGCTTGGCTGGGTTTTACCGTCAGATAGGGTCCGGGGCAGAGTTCATCACTGGGTACGGAGCGAGTGAGAAGAGATGTTGCAAGCTATACTTTGAGGGTGTGGAGGGCATGGAAAGTGGCTAAAGAGAATGTGGGGTATGATGATGTTGATGCGGTTGATGAAGTAGGAGAACTCGAAAGGGTGGATGGAGTGAGCGTCACGTTGGATCCAGCTGAGCACCAGACATACGCGTGGGTGACCGAAAAAGACATCAGGGAGGTTAAATTCGCGATCATATCAGTGAGGAGAAGGTTCTTATTCTGGAGGTATTGGCACTACGGAAGGCGGACATGAGAGAAGTCGAAGGTCATGCTTGCGGGTGCTACGAGCGCATTGCCCTTAGAGATAGGCTCATCCGGAGAGCGCCTAGGCCCTGAGAAAGCAGATACTATGGGGGTTTACGACTTTAAACTCGGATCAAAGCTGTCCTTGAATGTTTAGCCAGGTTGGGGACGACAATATATGCACAGCGAACATGCATCATCCCTTCGCAAAGAGCGAGTGTACTATGATGTTCGATTATTTAGGATAGATAGAGTAGAAAGAAGAACGAAGGATCACCCTTGTAAGATACTATATCTCTATCATTGTCTTTTACAACCCCCAGCCTGTTCCGTTAAACCGGCAATCCTGGGTGGGCACAAATATTAAGCTGGGGGCAGAGTTTCGAGGTATCATTTTACACTGCCAAGACCTGATATCTTGGCGTTTGGTCGGAGATAATCAAGACGTCTTCTTCGGCCTCCATCAATAGCGGTGTACAACTGTTCGAATCCTCGAGATGCACATGTCCGAAATAGGGGATCGGAAGGAAGCTGTATGCTGTTCTGAGTCGTACGAGAGACTGTCTTTGACTGCGCGGTGGTCAGGTATGTCCTTTTGTTAAAGCCTCATCCAAGTGAAGTTCTGGTTATCCCTGATAGAGAACTGCCATATGTGTATTTGAATGCGGACCTGAAGGTAAGCGAGCAAAGGCAGTCTCGATTATATCTCTTCACGTTCTCGCTATCACTACAAGACTGGGTCTTCCTGAAACACAGCTATTAGCCCTCGATTTCCCATCATCAGACTTACCGCTTACCAGTGTCCAGTGTGAATAGACACTGAGACTATTGGCTATGTTCGTATCTTGTAAAGCTTACGACGTAGCTTTCCGCGATCACGCCTCTGTTTGGCTCGCCAGAAGCGGCAAGATGAGTTGCGCGAGGATATCATATAAATATCCGACGTGTCCATTTCTGCTGCCCGCTCCTCTTTCTTAGGACATATTAGAGACATCAGTTTGAGATATCGTTCATTATGCATGCTTTGATTCTACTTACTATGGTCTTGCCTAGTTCCGCTCTCTCAGTTTTTCCATCAGTCTTTTTGCTTTTCTCTTCGCTGGTTTCCACTCTAAGCATCAACTCGAGTCTCAGCGCTGAGCTTGGTGCTGGTTATTCTCTTGGCATCAACTGCCGCGGTAGTATTCTTTGTCCCGCCCACCTAGAAGCCTTCCCACCAGACTACATAGGCACACTTGTCGAGATCACCGACGGCACTGCCCGGTTTTGCCCTTCAGACTTCTCCTGTGGACCTTTGAATGATACAGATATCTACCTGCCAAACGCTCATATCGTGTGCCTTCCGCTTGGACAATCTTTCCTTGGCGGCATCTGCGCGTTCACGCAAGGAAGCAACGTGCCCGCGACAGGGGTGACTGGGACTCTTGTCAAAACCAAGCTGCTAGAGCTTCGAGGCCATGGGTGTCGTGTATGTGGGAGTGTTCCGTTGGGTGGGGGTAACGATCCTCATAGTCAAGGGATCTTGACTGTGAATTATATTAATTCAGTGGCTTGTAAAGGGCTATGCCCTTCGACGCACTACAATGCACGGTTGCAGTCTCCTGCAAATGAGTCTTCGTTGCCTGCAATCAGCAGCTTGCTTCTCGAGTCGTAGCCGGCTGGGACGGATCTGAATCCTGGAGTTGCTGCAAAGGCTGGGAACTGTGACAACTCGGAAAGAGAGACCTCTTGGGTGTTATTGCATCAAGTTGTCCTTGTTCTTGGCGTTCTCGGCAAGATGATGTCGTCGGGCCCTGTGAAGATGTGAAGCGTTTCCTTTCCGTCTCATGCTAGCGATATTCCCTTTTAGGCCAGGACTGCAATAAAGAATTCACACAACCACTTTCCTCCTCTACCTTTTAAACACACCCCAAGACTCTTCAGTTTCTTGCTTCCACCACTCCTCCCCTCATCATCAACGGTACATATACTACCTCTACATCAGAACCTCCCCTTCTATTCCTATCCGCTTAACCTCACGCTGCACCCAGCAACTCAAAAGCAAACTCACACCACCTGACATGGCACCCGCGAAGCGCTCCTCTGGCCGCAAACCGAGGCAAACCAAGACAAAGCGAGAACTCAGTCAACTTCAACCCCGATTTATGCTTATGGGAAATAGCAACAGCGAGGATGTTAAAGTAGGAGGCAGAACAAAAAAGCAGAGAGATGACAGGCCGGCCAACGAAGTACAACGGCTCAACGCGGTCAACGGCAAAGTCGTCCCTTCCACACTGGGACCTGGGGAGAGACCGCACCAAGGAGAGTGGACTGAGGATAAGACGACCGTCTATGCTTGTTCCATCTGTGGAATGAAGTTTAAACGGAAATACAACGTTAAATCACACATGCCAGCATGTGTAAAGAGGAATGGGAACCCCAATGGGGCTAAATGGGATGATGCATGGAAGAAGTGAGAAGACCTCAAAATGGTATCTAACAGGCTAAGCTGACTATAGAACTATCAGTGCCGAAGCCGATGACGAAGGTAATAACGACGACGCCGACAATAACGACAAGAAGGAGGAGGTGGAGGAGAAGGTGGAGGAGGAAGAGGAGGAGAACGACGACGACGACAACGACGACGCCGCGGAAGCCAGTATAGACTTGCAAGAGAGCGAGTCTAGAGACCAAAGCGAGGAGCTTGCTATTCCTGACTCGCAACCCGACAGCCCTTTTCGTGAGCATTCTATCACTGGCAACTCCCCGGTTGACTTTCGCTCCGCGTCCTCGACTCCAGTTCCCCCGTCCTCTTCTCCGGTCCCCCAGTCCTCTCCCCAGTCCTCCCCGAACTTACAGCTTCACGACAACCGTGCTGTCGGATCATTAGCCGGATATGATCCCAGCCTCCGCTTCGACATTTTGGCCAACGACGGGCTCATTCAAATAGTGGAAGCTTGGGACTTTTTCTACTTCCACCAGCGCTTGCATCAGGGTGACATGGGGACACATCCCCAACTCGAGAGGGTCATGGAGGAGCTTCAAATTAGGGGCATTGCTCACGAGCATCGATCCTGGATTTCGGGAGCAATGCATCGAGCATGGACTTTAGAGCTCGAGGGTGTGGATATGAAGTACCAAAGGGTGAAGACGGACCGCTCTGGTTCTTGATGCGTTTGTGAGGTCGATAGCTTGCGGTTTCCTTCTGTGGGGTGTTTGTTTGGCAGCGAGAGGTCTAGAGGGTTTGGTGGAAGGTGGTGGCTACTTGATGCAAGTGGCTTTAGTTAGATCATGCGTTGAATAGCGGTGCATTTAGTCACCGTTATTAGGGGAACATGTCCCAGCATGGGACTTAGGCTAGTTACCAATGAAGCCTTATCTTCTTCCGTGGGATCTCCCGGAATGGTTATCCACTTTCTGTTTGTGACCGTTAACCTGTAGGTTTAGAGGTTTAGTTAGCCAGGTCAAGATCTTCCAACCCGGCCTTTTCTTGTGTGTCGTCCTCCGCTTTCCCTCTTTGGTAACATGCCTTTTTTGCGTGGCAGCACAACCGAGCATCTCACGCTCTTTCTCAAGATCACCTCCCTCTCTTTTTCCTTTTCCTTCCCTTCTTTCCATTCTCTACCTTTCCACTCCTTTCTTTTCATTTCCCACCTTTTGCTCACCAACCCAACCCTTACCAATGCGTACAACGAAGAACGACAGAAAGCATAACATATGCGAAGTTGTGGGGATGAGGCATAGCACGTCAAAGAACGAGGTAAACACGGCTGTCTGCATGCATAGAAGAGCAGAGAAGAATCTATATGCATGCATGGAAGGGACTGGATATGTCCAACATATTGCGTGGAAGATCTGGGAATTGTGGTCTTCGTCGATGGATATGCTTTAGGTTTCTGGGGCTGGGTTGGTATCTCTTTTTTTCCAGCAAAAATCAGCAAGAATGGATAGATAGACAATTCGTCCCAGCATCCAGGCGGTCGATGGAAGGCTAATGACTTTGATATCTAGGATCCGATACTGAAGCCGCTCAGCATTTTCCTGACTCTCATTCCGCACCACTAACTCGCCATGACCAATCCAAATCAATCTTCTCTACCTTTTCACCACAATCTCAAAAGTCCGCAGCGCAGTTCAATGCCAGTTGAGATCATGTTTGTGTGAGCAGCATGTACAACTCAAACCCAGTAGTGCCGGAGAGAACCGCCTCAACTCCCACATCCTCATGTCCTTGTATGCACATTGCTCCACGGGCGTGTAGCTGCAGACGGCCGGGTCTTTCTGCTCGGTCACTACAAGCCTCTTGCCATTGGACTCGGGCTGCGTGGCCTGATCGAGGTTGAAGCCTTTGTGTAGAGGTTGACTTCCTGCAGCCAAGTAGTCGAGATGAGGGATCGAGGGGTCGTAGAGGCCTTTGCAGTAAAAGGCACTGGTGCGGTTGGATACGGTGGTCATAGGGAGAGAGTCGTAGTCTAGAATCGTGGGGAAACGGGTTGGTGCCCTGAATTGCGGCGGGCGGGTAATGGTAGAATGGTACGTCGCCTTCGTTGTTGGCTCCACCTGTTTGGTAGCCTGTATAGACTAGGGCATCAAGATCGTCTGGGTGCGTCTGGGCAAGGTCAGCGCCGAGGATCGAGCCGGAAGAATGTGGACGAGTCTGAGTTTGGAGCGAAGGAGGATGCCGGCGTCCCCAGCCTTGATCTGAATGATCAGGGAATGAGCAGCTTCCATTTAGAGTGGTAGCTGCACGTCATAGACTGGGTCTGGATGCGGCTGCATAGCCGTTCCGGTTCATGGCTTCCGTCGATAAATGTTTCGAACTGCCATAACCCAAGATCCACAATCCTAGTATTCTCTTGTATAGGTGCTACCGGCTAGAAGGATTTGCAGCGAATCCACTTAATGCAAGTCGTGATATTTCCTTATGTGATTCAGGCCGACAACACATCACTGCCAATCCAATACGCAAAATGTGCAAAGACCATCTCGGGTTTCGAGTGTGCTCGCAACAGGCGAAGGAATGACCTTGTTCAACACAATTGCCTGTACGGTATAATTCACGTTCCTACAAAGGGAGCTACTGCTGTGGCCGCCTCGTTTCCTAGTCAACGAGGCGGTTGGTATAGCAGAGACGCGAGTATAGAATGAAAGAAACGGCAAGAGTCCGTTCCAAGATGTTGCATCTGAGCAGCCTTCTAGGAATTATCTTCATGTGATGTTTGGCCCATGGGCGAGAAGCTATGAACTTAAGAGGCACGAAGAAGCAATTCGTGAGCCGCCTGCTATCGCTGTTGGGGGCACATAGGGCAAAAGATGAGACCATCCACGCGGAAAAGACACGGACATGGAATCAAGAATGCTGAGGCAGAAACAAATAAGGAATGGCAGTCAAAGCAGCGTTCAGAGATTCCCAAATCCACGAAGAGACGCATTGCCGCATGAAGCCGCAAAGGAAGCAATGAGCGTCAACTAACAAATATCCGCATTTCGCAGGAAGCTAGGATAGTGGAGTTCTCCATGCGTTCAGCCCTGTGGGTGACAAATGGGTTCCCTGACTTGTCGAGCAAATTTGTAAGCAAGCTGGTTTTGTATGATGGTATTTAAGTGGCCTTGAACCTAGTTAGCAAACAAAACGGCCCAAGAGTCACGATAGTCAAGATGCTGCTACATCTGGTTAGGCTGCGTTGAACCTCGTTTGCCTGGGAAGCAGGTGCGTAAAGCGAGCCAGCTGAGTGTCTATGGCGCTCTCGTAAGATCTCATGGCTCATGGCTTGGTGTAAAAGCCCAGAACGAACTTGGAGAGTAATTGCAAGGCTAGTGAGAGTTAAGGTGATTGGCCCAGTAGGAAACTGAAACTTGCATGATCTTGGATGGCGAGAAAGTAAATTTGATATAACTCAGACCTGTTCCCTCCTCCCATCAACGCCAAAGGAAACAAAGTAGGCTTTAATCTAACTGTCCGAGACGATGCTGATCGTATAATGGTATCCTTCCAGGCCACCGCATCTATCGCAGAGAATAGCCAAACCTACTGGTAGACTCTTTCTCGTACCAGCTCTGTCCACGGCCCACGCATGTTCTGCCTTGTCAATTTGCTCGATTGTTGCAATCGTTTTGACATAGGGAATCTGCCTATTACCGGCGAACAGCACTCCTTTATCTTACTCGTGTCGAGGATCCTTCCTTGCTCGATGTGTAACTGCACGTATCTTCCACGCTCTTGAAACCCTCCCATGGTAGGTACTCTCTTGCATAGCCTTTCGAACGGCCCGCTCCCTTTCAGAGGATTCGAAGCCGGTCCCTCTTGATTCGCTTTCCGGCCTTGTCGCAGTCGGCTATGACCGCCCTTTCTTCCTCCTCACCCGGGTCGTAGAGAGCATTTCAACGCCTTTCAGCATATCGCGTGCTCGAGTGAATGTTGCTGAAGTAGCCAAATGCCGGCGAAAGGCAGTATTTGGAGTGAGACAGTTGAAGGCGTCCGTGGTCTCCTCCTGCAGGGCCAAATAAACTCGTCCGAAGGGATAACGGTCTCCGGCATTGCGTAGCGAAACGCAAGAAAGGGCGTGCTTTCTTAGGGTCTCTTTTGCCCAGGGAAGAGAGGACATCGTTCAGGAGCATTGGAGGCCATGGGACATGGTGTGCAGTGAGCGGATCCCATCTGGGCTTGATCTCAAGAGGGTTGCTCTTATAAAGGACGGGAAATGCTAATATCTGGGATGGCAGACTAAGACGGAGCCGTGGAAGATGTAAACGTAAATTACGCGTATTGATGAGATAAATACGCGGGAGCTAATTTAGATCATCTTGGCATTCAGACACTAATGTGTTTCCGCTCCCTAAAGGCAGCTTTCAGGTTTAGTTGACCTTCGCCGCTCCGCAAGGACCATCTGCCGCTACTGAACATCCAGTTCTAGCGTCCTGGATTGACTGCTGTACGAGTTCCTAAGACCCGCCCGAACTATAGAAAAAAAGCCTTTACGGCTTTCCTAACAGAACAGGCATACCAAAAATAGACATCGCCGATTTCTAGCAAGATGATTGCTCGAAAGACTGGGGAGTGAGCTTTTTGCAGGAACGGCTGTTCTTTTGGCTCGCTACAACTCTTCGAGACAGACGAAACGGTTGCGGCGTGCATCACCCCTCGGCCGCTGATTGATTTCGGATAAAATATTGTCTACGCCCCAGAACATTGATCGTTTGGCAACATCAATTTCCTGGAAATAGGTCATATCACGTTGACCACTGTCCGCGCTGACTTGTCTGACGCTGCGATTTGGGATGTCGCACGGAGTCCAGGGCGAGAATAGCCAGAGAATGAGGAGATATCCCCAAAAGACGGACAGCCTTAAATTCTGGCAACCTATACAAAGACACCCGTGACGCTGTAGCCACGGATCGTGTATTTTATAGGTACACTGCTAGAGTCTTCAGAGAACATTGGCAGGCTCTTCTTTGGCACGAAGCGAATAGATCCCAGTAGATCTCGAGTTTGTTACAACCGTCTCGAGATGTTGGTCTACAAGTCGCTTCTCTCAAACCACTAAGTCGTCGCTACGTCACAGTTTCCCAGCCTACTTTCATCTCTTGGTCACTGAGGTTATATAATCTGCATAATCAAACAGCTTTCGGATCCCCTGGTTGGGGCTCAGGTTGCGCTTTGGCTAGATACCTTGTGTGTCCCGCTGTCTGCTCATCATCGGCAATATCCGAATCCAAATCTCTTCAAAAGAGAGAAACGTGTACGGGTGCCACCTTAGGCCTTGTCCTTGACGTTTGCCTTCAAGAAGTTGGAGGAAGTATTTAGGAAAATAGGCTCCAGATTTTTTGCAGTTAGTGCATCCGTCGCTTGTGGACATTGCAAGAACCCGCCTACCAAAGCCCAAGGATCTCCTGACCCATCGAACGCAACGTTATTCCTTTGTCAAGCCTGGTACATAAGATCCGCAAGGTAGCGTTATTAGGGATGTGGCACAGTCTCAAAGTCAAGAGTGTCCAACTGCTAGAGACACAGTTTCCAAGGTCAGTAGCTGAAGGGCAAGACAGGCTTATTCTTGTCGAAAATCTGCCGTGTCACCCAACGACAAATGCAGAAGGCGTATTGACGAAAGTCTCCTGACAATGCTGCATTTGTCGATCGTCGATGGCTCAGATCTTTGAATCATGGGAACCATGCCGCAGGGCATGCTTTTCACTCCGGGTACTACTTGTGGTTTCAAATGCGCACCTCGGCCGTTCTCGAAACAGCGGCCTGTTCAGCATGGCTAACCTCGCACAGCTTTTGAAGCGGATGCAAAACGCATAGACGACCTTAGGATACTATGGGTCCGACTGCAATATGGGCTATTGTCCGATGCGGTGTCTTCAGTCTGCATCCTGCAAGCGATGTTGACTGATCGCATGACCAGTATAACCAAGTCTTGGCTGAGATGTTCATAACTTTTGGAAATGGGAAAAAATTAGGCAAGAGGATAAGAGATGCGACATCGAGTACGGGATGGCTGTGTCGGCTGAAGTCTTGACTTGGCATTTCCAGCGGTGCTCTTCCAGACTGATTTAGAAGTTATGTAGGGCCCGTCTTGCGCGACGCCGACCTGAAAGTGGAATCCAGCCTGAGATACTCTCATTGTTTCCAATACTCTGGACATCTTAGTAAATCTACCTTAACTTCATTGGTCCTACCACTTGATTGCAAAGGCACAGTGGTAACAAGGAGCAGTCCTAGGCCGGCACGGTTGATGAATTCTGGGAGGAAATGGACTGATTTGTCGTATACGATAATATCAAACAGAACCCGAGTAACGTGCCAAATTGGCCTGAATGTGAGCTTACAACTGTGCCATGTAGGGGCGCATACTTTTCGGTATCTTCCACTCCTAGCAAACGAAAGTGATAGAAAATGTGCGCTGTGTCGGATAAAGGATCTCGGCATCAACCTAAATTTGCAAGGCGGATTTTGTAGCCCTTCCACTTCAAAGATGGAGATGGCGTATTCCGGATTATCAGTCTCATTGTTTCGTACGAAGTCGTCAGAAGTCTAAAGTCCACAGACGCTAAGCCTCGGTTACTTTGACGAGGCTAAAAACGCGAAACAAATCTTCACATTCTTTTCTGCGTCACAGAACCCAATTTTTACTCCTTTTGAATGAATCTTAGCCAAAATGTTGGGGCCTCTTCCTTTTCCTAATTACGTTTTGTTTCGAGGTGTCATTCATTGATCGTAAGAAGGTCAGCCGGTGATATTTCAAGAGCAGTATTTAGCGACAACAACATGAAGGAAATTGAAGGAGGTGGTAATTGGACGAGTTCCTGTCCGTCCACGACTACGGTACTGCACAAATTATTGCGGCGGAGACTCAACTGTTGAAGAAACCTGCAATCTCGTATAGCGTCGATCATTCTCCGTGCCTTGCGGCACGTACCCTTCAGCGTCTCTTGGCAGGCGTCTCCCGCTTTCCGCCCCCAACGCCTACCCCCCCCCCTCACCAATGATATTGAAGGCCTTTAGCTAATTGGGGTCCGTCTTACATATCTTGCCTCCCGTTCTGCCTGCCAAGGGACCAACATGCTGCCCATTCGTTTCAAGTTTCAGCCGGACCTCTTGGCACAGCGGGGAACCAAAGGAGTTGCAGCGGCGTCATTCATCTTGTACGGTAGGGAGAGGAGCATCTCGATGGCGAGCGTCCCTTTTTCTATTTTCTTTCAGTCTTGGGCAACAACTATACGAACATATCTGACTGCAAATAAGCAGCCACGACAATCACAAAGTCATGGGGCTCATCTTCTATTTACTCTCACAACACGAGGCCAAGGCTAGCTGAAGAATATTTCTACCTTCATGTCCGTGGATTCTGCACATCGTTGAGCTTTTCCCGTACGTTGAGACGTTTATCGCCTCCTTTTTTGGTTCCTTGAATACAAATCCAAGCCCATTCTTTGATATTTCATCACTAAATCTCACCTACTATCATTTAATATATCTCTTCAAACAACTACAAAGACTGTTAGCCATGTACAGATATTTGTCCACAGCACTGCTCGCAGCCTCGCTCGCACTCCCAGCCTCTTCCTATCCTGGGCGTGCCGAAACAGTGCCGGAGAGTCCTGGTGTGCTACATCCCATCAACGTCAGGCATTACGAAGCAGCTATTGGGTTGCGACGGAGAGACGACCAAGATTTCTCGGATCTGGATCTGAGCACGCAATCGCAGCTGATATGGGGAAGGCCAGGGGGTAAAATATAGTTCCTATCGTCCTACGGAACAACAATCGAAGCTGACTACCAGCATGCAGGTGACGGTCAACTCCTCTTCGCAAACATGACACTCTACGCCCCAGACCGGCTGCCCATAGTTCTTATGGAACGCTTCGAAGGTCTCACCTCCAAAGTAGATTGCAAAGGCGACGACGGCGCCATGTCACTGGTCTTTAAATCCAAGGCCGCGTACACTTATGCATTGAAAACGTGGCAATACATCAATGACAGGGACGACGAACAGTTCTTGTTGATCGCGAATCATGAGGGTTGTGGGCCTAATGATCAGAGGCAGCCTTACAAGTAAGTTGTTCCTCGTCATATACTTTCATGACACCACAATCCTTTATGGCTTTCATATCAGCCACCATCATGGGCGTCCATCACAATCAGTAGTACATCACACAGAGGTGAAAATCTCCGCTGACCTGTGTGTGACATAGGGTATCTAAGGTCACTGATGATGCCAAAAATCTGGCTATTGACATGACTACCACTGTCGTGTCCTGGTCAGAAGTAGCAGGCACCTATGACATGGATTATGGTCAAGGGATTCTATACCAGAAGCCCAGCGTCAATCCCCGGGGTTTCCTAGGTGATATCGTGAACATAGGCAAGGACGTGCTAGATGCCGCTCAAGGCAACCTTGACCAGGGTTTGCCGGGGAAGTTCAGCGTTAACGTGGGCACTCCGGGAGCAAAAACCCAGATCTATAAGAACCAAGGTGGAACTTTTGAGATTGATTGCGTCGATTGTTACGTTACGGGTAGTTGGAACATCAATGGGCACATTAAAGTAAGTCCGCCAACATGCTTCCTGCAGATCTCTTGTTATCTTCCACGTTTGCTTTCGTCATGATCCTCACTGCATGTCATCAGGTTGAACACTTCACCCTCCAAGACCTTACCCTCTCCGCCGCCCCCTCCAATTTCCACGCAAAACTCAAACTCGAAGCAACCATCAACGCCGAAAAATCGCCCGTAAGCCTGAACCCGGACCCCATTGAGATCGTCCACCCTTTGGCTATCCCAGGTGCCGGTATCTCAGTCCCAGGCATCTTCAATCTTGGTGCCACCGTTTCCTACGAAGTCGGCACTTCGGCTACGTTCTCGGGCACCGCAACCGCCGATTTCGGATTAGAAGCTAGCTTGCCGAATGGCGCGAAGGTTGTGGCTGATATCAGTAATCCGGACCAGAGCTCTGCGACGGGATGGTCGGGCAGCAGTCTGGACCCTATCTTTGAGGTCACGAAGATAGAGGCTGATATTAAGCTGGCGGCGTACTCACAGCCCAAGGTTGAATTTGGGATCACGTTGGAACATGTGGGCGATGTGGAAGTTGTCGTTGGGATAAAGTTGCCTGAAATATCGAGTACCTTGTCTGTTGATTACGGTGAGTCTTCTCTGAGGCTTCCCTCACATTGCGTCCTAATCGCGTTTCCTCACCATACCCCTCCAATCCTCAAGCATATGCCCCATGCTCAACTCAACAGTAGCAAAGAGACACCCATACTGATCTCGCTCCTCAGATCCAAAAGGTCTCTGCAGTCAAGACGCGGGCGCATCCAAAACGGGTGTAAAACTCGCAAACCAAGCGGACGTCTCCATCAACCTATCCATCGAAGCGGATCTGGGCGACACAAGCAACAAGCCCAAGTGGTCGAAAACGCTCTTCGACTACCCTCAGGATCTCCCTTCGAGTTGTATTCCCCTGAATATCCCGGGCTTAGCTGGTGCGAGTGGCGGAGACCCCACTACGACTAAAGGGTCCACGGCGCCTACTGGTAGCACTGGGCAAACGTGCAGCCCGCCCGGTAAAACGGGCGTATGTCAGTTTACCAGCACCACCTGCGCCGGTGGCGACTACATCTCAGGCTATTGCCCCGGCGATTCAAGCATCAAATGCTGCCCCGACAAGTCCTCATCCGCGCCCGCTCCCTCGGCCACTACCTGCAAGCCACCCGGTAAAACGGGCATCTGCCAATCCACCAGCACTACCTGTCCTGGCGGCGATTACATCGCAGGCTACTGCCCCGGCGACTCAAGTATCAAGTGCTGTCCCGACGCTGGTACTTCCCCAAGCGCGACTACGACGTGCAACCCCCCAGGTAAGACGGGCGTGTGTCAAAATATCAGCACGACGTGCGATGGTGGAGCGTATATTTCTGGCTATTGCCCTGGAGATAATAACATCAAATGCTGTCCTGATGCACCGGCGCCGAGTGGTGGGGGTGGGGGTGGGGGATGTAAGAGGGAGGTTGTTGTTGGTGTCGGTATTGGGGGGATGGAAAAGAGGATGGTTGTTGCGTGCTGAGTGGGGTATTTTGACGATTGATTTTTTTTTTCTGCGTGGTTGTATTAGTATGCGTTTTTTTGGGTTGTAGCTGATGTGATTTGTTGTGTATTATTATACTTGAAATGCAGAATTCAATTCGTAGTAGCCGGAAAAGAGTGAGTATAATGTATGACGATCATCAGAGCACCTTAGGTACTTCATTAAAGGTCCCCGAAAGCTATGTGAGGGTTGAGGAAATTACGGGGGCGAGATAATTGTCTCGATACTGGTGATAGCGCAGAGACGTTGGTATCTCCTGTCCTTCTGTCATGCAGGGAATGCTGGAGAGCGCTGATCGAAGTCCTCCCTCCCCCCTCCAAAATTGAGAAAATGGTACTTTAGTGCGAGAAGATCAAGTAGCACGGAAAGACAATGCGCGTGCAAGCAAATCCTTGAGAAGGCGGTTCTACGACGAGGCTTCATCACAGCTAGAGGGTATGGCATACCGCCTTATTAATAAAATCTATCGGAACAAGGTGCTCTAAGTCTAACTATTATTCGTTAGAACAAATTGCTTTTTCTGTAGGTTGTACTGTTAGGAGTCTTTAGAGCAAAGTGTTTGGCTGGGTAAGCTGTGTGAGCAAGCCGTTACTTTTCCCTCTTCACCAGCTCTCTGACCACATCTATGGCGCCCGGAGTCTCCGTCCATGCATCATAACTGTATTGGAGTTTAATCTGCGTCTCCTCCAGACTCCCAGGACTGTACGCCTGTGGCCGCGCGTTCAAATGCTTCCCCGGGTTGAGCAATGTGGGCCAGAAGTATTTGTTCATGTTCTTAACAGCCACGAAAAGATCCTGGACTTGTGCCTCCAGGTTCTCGATCAATGGCGTCTGATCCTGAGAATTCATGATTTCTTTGTTCCCAGCAACGACTGAGCCGCTCACGAGTTGGCCCCGGACGCTGTCGAGAATTTCCTGGGGGACTTTGTCGCCGATGACTGACGAATTCTGCAATGCGCGCACGTCCATCAAGAGCCTGATCTTGAGTAATGTGATGGCGACGCTGTTGCTAAGACTGCCGTATTTCCTGGCGAAGTAGCCGCGAGGCGATTCAAAGGCATCCGCATTCTTGACGTCAAGGTATGGGTTGTCCATGTCGCCCCAGTCATAGTGACTTTCCTGACCGGTGGTGGCCCACCACTTGCAGAAGTCATAGCATTCCTGGTCTCTGCCCAACCTCAAGTCCAACGCGGGTACCAGGTCGCGGACCCCCATGTTGTCACCGCGACACAGACGAAGCATGTCCATGAGATGCCCGTGCGCGGCTTCTGCGGCCGCATAAGTCTTGACCTTTAGTAGAGCCTCTATAAGGGCGTAGCGAGCTCTCATGTAGTCTCGCGTCTCCGTTATGCCCCAGAAGTAGCCGACCTGTTCTTCAAATAGGTTGGGGGGCGTGAACATGTCTCCCTGGTTGGAACGCAATTTTGTCTCCTCTCGGTCAAGAACACGCTGGCTTTTCTTGATGGCATTGCAATGGTTTTTGTGGTTGTCTCTGTGGGCTATCTGATGATCCCTGCCACAGTAGTGTACGACCTTGCAGGCTTGGCAAAGAAAGAGCTTGGAAATGCTGCTGTTGACGTTGCAGTGTGAGCAAAAGGGGGTGGGTGATAGAGCCATTGTTCCCGAGCCTGGAATGAGAGTCAAATTTGAGAGGAATGAGGACTTTTTGGAAAGCACAAAGACCGAAAGAGCAAGAAAGCTGAGCAAGAGGGCAGATCGCGCTGTGGGCAAGAAGGATAGGCCAAAGTAATAACACAATGCACAGAGAGAGACTTCAGGTAGTCTTGGTGAAAGTGAGAGGTAAGCGAATGTGTATAAGAGTAGTTGACAGGAGTGAGGGAGCTATCATGACAGTACTTGTAGAAAGAAGATGTTGAAAAGGGTGAAAGGAATGGGTCTTTGTGAGTTTGGGCCTCTTGCCAGGACCTGGACTACGGAAAGCGGCGCCAACTTAGATCATTCCACACCTTACCTATATAGGCTAGGAAAAGCCTTACTCCCAAGTTGCAGACCAACGACTGCTGAGCCCAACACTGATATCCTACTATTATTGTTGAATGAATATCTGTATGTCGCTCTCTCAATAGCCTTGATGTGCAACATTCCGACTGCCAGATGTTCCATTGTTGTCGCTTCAGAGACATACCACATCTACAAACGTCGGCACGTAAAGTCCTCAACGCTAAGACCGCTGCGCTAAGACCTCGAATAACGCCCTGCCCTACAAGGTTGTCTAGACACCACGCTGGTATTGGCGTCAAGGCTGCGGCCAGGGTCCATCTCAAGGGGTCCGAGGCTCCTCTATCAAGCCGTATAGATATCGCTCGAGCTCAATTAATGCGCTCAAGAGGCTTCCCGGGCGGCACTTACCACCGAAAATAGCTTCCCTATTTGTTGCAAATGTGTGGGTGACGGATAGTTTGTGACTACGTACTGAAAATTCTGAATATGTACAAGCGATAGGGCTGAGTAGTGCCAGATTCCAACACTATTCCAAGGCTAGCCTCTGAGACTAGGGCTAGGGCTAATATCCACGCACTATTTAGGACTTCATCTGCTGACATCTGTAGATATCTGCAACGTTTTTTTCCTGTGCCTTCTTACGTCTTTATTGGAAATATCATCTTGGAACCCACGCGGGCCTTGTTTTGGATTATCGATGGCAGCTTTGTTGTTTTATGCTTTGTCAGATTGGCCCCAAAGCTCAGCGGCTTTTCCTTCCATCAAGATTCTCTCTATTGCTGCTACTAGCCCAGACTGTAGCGATGTAGTTACCACAATCCCTGCTATGCTTGGAAAGTGAATTACTAGTATGCTCAACTCGAGGACAGTTGTTATTTTAGGCTCTTTCGACTCAAGGCCAACTCAAACAAGACCACAGAGTGATGGATAACCTGCGACTTTCTTCACCACTCCATCGATAACCCACCATTGTACAGTAACCTATCTTACGCATGGGCAAGTGCAGATCTTGACAGAGAGGAGCTTGCAGTCTGTGGCGATGGCTCAGTACCACTGATTCAAGCGAATCTGGCTGCCTGGATCAATACCCACGGCATCCTGGGCCAATCACGGTCATTTGTTTCGGATCGATCAACTCTGTATTGATCAGTTCAATATCAACGAAAGAGGCAAACAAGTCCGCCGGATGAAAGATATCTACGTAAAATCTTCAAAGCTGCTCGTGTGGCTGGGGCCTGGGTCTGAAGACAGCACGCTAGCTTTGGAAACGATGAACTGTGCCGGGGGAGTCCTTCATGAAAGTTTTCAGGACCCTCTGCGCCATCGAATACCTCATGAAGAGTACAACGCTAGAGGCTTCCCGAAGCCAGACACTGTAGCATGGGCGCTTTCTATCGCCTAATAAACAACACCTACTTTCGGCGCGTATGGGTGTAGCAGAAATAGTGGCGTCCGATCTTTACGAAATAGTGCTCCAGTGTGGAACATTGCAAATCCCATGGATTGGGCTTGAGAATATAGCATTTTCCACGACAGGCGTCAAGTCAGTCGTGAACGCAAAAGTGCATGATAATACGACGACCTCTGGCCTGCAGGGTTCTCAGATGCATCTGGCACCCCCAGCAATGTCAGGCGTCGCAGGCTTGCAGAGTTTCCGCGCCACGAACCCGAACTCGGTTCATCGCACGCTGTATGATGTACTGAAGAACTTCAGAGAATACCAAGCCACTGATCCGCGTGACATGGTGTTCGCGCTTGTAGGGGTGCAATACGATAGTCGAGATATGATTCTTGTCTCAGATTATACTCGGACTATAGAAGAGCTCTGTACATTGGTCACTTATCTCATGATTAGGAAATACAGAATCAGTATCTTGTGCGAGGCTGGGCTCCCCAATAGGGCTCCTGATTATACATCTTCTTGGACCATAGACTGGTATGCAATCCGGTCTTCATCTGTTTGGACATGGCAACAAGCTTGTGATGAGCGCGGGAAAGTTTCTCCCGCGTTCTGCGTTTATTGCCTGGCCTCAATGCATGTTACCGAATTCGATCACGCAAGTATTCATTTCCACTGTCATAGGACCTTCCGACCCGCTGCAATCAGCAACTTGACAGTGCCTGGACATAGCGCGACTGCAACATCTCAACCATCCTTGGGTTTACAGCAGGACTTTAAAGTAGTGCTGCAAGGGTTGGTCATTGACGTTGTAGACCAGTGTACCAGCCGACCTCTACAGGCCGATGAAAAACACCACGACATTGACATGGCGTCAGGCGCCGGCATGTTCGCATGGCACCATGAAGCCATGCAGATTGCGCAGTCTCCGAGACATGGCCTAGCCAGCGGACTGCCAGAGGATGATGCATTCTGGACAACTCTGGTTGTGGATAGAAATTCTCTGGGTGGTCCAGCGCCGCAGTCATTCAATGATGAGTACCCTAAAGTATTCGATTATCTACAACTACTCGAGCATCACGATTATGACGCCATGAAGGTGGCGACAAACCCCATTGCCAAACAGTTGGAGACCTTCTCCAACGACTCAGTATCCGTGGATACGTGGATACAGGCTAAATTCCAAAGATATTTCTTCTCGACCCAAAGGGGACGTATGGGGTTAATACCTGGTGCAGCTCTGCAAGGCGATCTCATTGCTATCTTCTTAGGCGCAGGCACCCTTTCATACTTAGAAAATCCGATGCAGTGGTGCATGTGGTTGTGGGGGAATGCTGTATTCACGGCATCATGAATGGCGAGGCTCTTCAAGAAAAAGAGGCTGATCTAATGGATATTGTTTTACAATATGGGGATAGAAATTTGAAAAGTGGTTTGATTGAATGGGCAAGCAGGTGTGCATAAGGTCTTATTGGTATGGTGCACAAGCGGCCAGAAAAGTATTTCTATTCTACCTACAGAGACCGGAAGAATTGCCTGATGGCATCGTGCTTTCAAGATCTAGTAAGGACTCTTGTGTCAAACGTCACAGTAAGACTGGCATAGAACTAAAGAAAAGATTACACGGGCTCAGTGGTTAAGCGACTATTTGACGTACGACCCCGTCCGGTAGGAACTCACGCTTTTGCACAAGATGGCTGGACGTCCACCTTTTAGTGCAAGGAACCCCGAGATCCTCAAGAAATGTGGAATTTTTACGTGAGGGAGACTAGCGTGAGTGAGACGAGCGCGCCTGATGCGCTGATGGTAAACGTGAGTATTGGTGTTTGGAAAGGCAGATAGCAACGTGCGGAGGAGGGTGTTCATGTCGACGTAGCTGTATGGTGAGCCGCTGCCCGGCGGAGATTGGACGAGCTTAATCATGCGTAGGCTGGAAGAGAGGTATCTGATGTCGATCTGGAGGTATCGGAAGTCTGGGCTTGGCGCAAGAGGAACAGTCGAGAAATGCATTGGCGATACTGAGCACCCTTGTGATATCGATACATAATGCCTGATTTCAGGTCTGTGAAACTAATTTGGATGTTCCATTTTTGGCTATCTTGAGGGTTTGGCTCTGATCGTTGCCGTTCTTCACTTCTCCGAGTATGCTCATTTTCGAGTTGACGGACTCGTGCGAAGTCGATTGTGCGCTCTAAGAACTTAGAAAGTGACCGAGAGGTAGGGAGATGAGATGGATTTGCCTTCGTCACAGAATGATGAGGTTGATCTTTCGAAATCGTCAGTATGCACGGTGGTACGGCGTTGCCTACAAGAAACCGCCATGGCATTGCAACGAGCGTTATCCAATTCCTGTGACTGGGGAGTGGACTTTCTAAAAAGTGGCAAGTTGCTCACTGCCCGGAATCGTCTTACTGGACCATTAAGTTGGAACTTTCTATAACTCGCGTTCATGTTCCTTACTCTACCCCCCAATCTCCGAATCTCCTGCACAATTTGCGCCCACGAATTGTCAAACGCCGCCGCTTCTGAGTCCCTACTTGACCTTCACGATAGTGTCGGCATAACCACTTATTGAGCGCAAAATGAGCCGGATCCCTTTGTCTATCTAGGAGCATTAGTGTAGGTGTTGCGAGCCCAGCTGTGGTGAGCTCGACTGAGGGCTTCGAAAGATGGTTTTGTAATGTAGGGTTCGTGTGCGAGGTATGTTTGGGCGAGCTGTAATTGAGTGTATTAGGAGAGAATATGTGCTCGAGTCACGTTTAGGATTTGCGTTATATGATTGGCGCTCGCTGAACAGAATGGATCATGTTGCAATCCATGCCCTGCCGCTGCATTTGACCGATGCTAGAACGTTTTTGCAGTCTCAACCCTCAGAAAGTATCCAAGGTCTAGACCATAGATGTCCGAACTAGACTTACCAAAAACAGACCACGCACTTGCACGTGAGTCAACTTCTCATCTCAGCAAGTCAAGAAACGAGATTTGGGGGATTGTATACAGGGAGCCCATGCCAGGGCACTGAGCACTAAGGAGAGTATGCAATCACGTGACAGAATATCACAGGGCTACGGCTGTTAATCCCATGACAAGAGTTGAGCCTGACGGGCCAATGCTACTATGCAGTCTGCTCAGACCTTCCAGTTTATAATGGTACAAGTATAAAGTGTCTCCTCCGCCACCGCTTGGCTTAATCATCGCTGTCCGCGCCATTCGCTAGACGAGTTCGAACTCTTACATAGCTTAAAACGGACTGTGTTGGATTTTAGGGTCATGATTTTGTCAGAGAACAGAAATCTTTCCCAAGAAGGAAAGTTTGTGGTTGTTGGCTAGAATTGAAAGTTCGGGCGTTTGCTGAAGATTATCATCCTTTGGGACGGAGAACGAGGGGCGCAGTGTACTCCACGGTAGTTCTTTTTGGGATGGTGCTAATATCTGTTGTATTTGGTTGACAAAGTATGAGTCAGGAGATATGGGAGGCTGGAAAGAGAGAGGGTGAAATTGGGGTCTAAAAATGTTTCTCCCCACTGCCCCATTCGCAAGGGTCAAGTGATACTGGTCTGGCAATACAGGATTCAATTAGTCCTCTAACAAGCACATCAGTATTCTATTGATCAATAGATTTTCGAACCGAATAGAATACGCTCGTATAATGCGTCTATGTAATGCTATATCTAATGACTGCGCTAAAATCATAATCATAATCATCATCATCTCTGCGGCAAGAACAACCCTAAACGATTGCATCCCAACACATTGTCACACGCCTGTCTCATCCTCCTCCCCAGCAAGTGGCCATATCGCCCAAGCTCCCGCAATGATGAACTTGAGGCCGCCGACGACCCACAGCGTACTCTGCATCTTGCCCGTCGCCACCGAGAGAAACCCACCAGCAACAGCACCAATGACCACTGCCGCAAAGGCCCCCATCCTCTGAAACCTCTCAGGGTTCTCAGGCCACTTGACCAAGAGTCGCGGATCGGTCGCGATGTCGTATAGCGTACTGGTCAACACAACCGTTGGTATGGTGATATGACCCAAGGCGCGCGACGTGACGATCTGGCCCGCGGATTGGAAACTCAGCAGTGCGATGGGCAGGCACTGACGCCAGTCGATCTCATCGTTCAAAAGGTGCAGCCGGCCTTCGACGAGCTCCGCTTGTATGAATCCAGCCGCTAGCAGCACGATTCCCCCTTGCGCGATGAAACTCAGCATCAGGGTTCCACGGCGACGGTTCCCGAGGACGCGCGTTGTGTGGGCGAAGACGACGCAGCCCCATAGGTAGCAGACGATTGCTAGAAGACTCTTTGCCCAGCGGTATGGGCGCGTGGTGGTGTGGGCGGTTGAGGCGCCGAGGCCTAGGAGGACGGTGTTGCCTGTTTGGCCGGAGACGAAGGTGCCGTAGGCGTAGAAGACCGTGGAATCGAGGAGACCGGTGATGAGGCAGCAGAGGACGATGATGGAGGAGGTGTGGGATAGGGAGACGGGGGAGCGAAGAGAGTTGAGGAGGCGGGAGGAGCGGGGATGTAGAGGGGAGGATGTGGTTTTGTCGCTCAGAGAGACGGGGAGGGAGGGGGATGCGGAGCGTGTTCCATGGCGGGAGAGGCCGAAGGAAGGCATCTTGCAAAGGGGAAGAGACATGAAGATGTTCTGCTTGCCTCACGCGGCGTCAATGGCCTCAGATCAGATTTGCTGGTTACAAGGCGAGAGAGATTGCTTAGGGGTGTGAGACTGGAATTGCAAGACGGTAGGCCGTGTTGCGGACGGTTGGGGGCTTAAAGCTTTTGTGAAACCAAGAAGCCGATGGCTAGAAAGGGATGCACAATGCCGATCCTGAGGCGATTGCGCCATTCTTCACACGGAGAGGACCTTGCCGTTCTTGTCTCCCGATACTGGAGGATAGCCCGCATTTCGATATCATCACAGTTTCCTGAGCCTGCGAACACTTTCGATCTATACGCCCACACACACCAATTCCGACGAGACTATGTGCGCCAAGAAACTCCGAGCCCACTTTTTATCCCTCACCAAACGATCCCTTTGGCTCAGCGATGCGAACGCCAAGAGTGCTTACGGACCTGAGAGTCTCAAGGTGGAGAGGAATGCTTGGCATTCACTCTGGGATCAGAAACCCGGCCTGCTCGTTCAGTCTCGGTGTTCAACCTGACTTCACCGCTACTATGACTTGATCCTAAGCAGTATCTTGGCTCTGCAAGACATGCCAAGGACTGTACCTCTCATCGTAAGAAGTTGATGTTGATTCACCCTACACAGTGGCGAATCTGTGGGACTTTAGTGGCTGTGCTCTGCGTCGGATGGACAAACAAAAAATTAGACGATTCTTTGTACCTTCGGTCGATATCTGATACCGAACCTTGGCGGAGATAATATGCAGCCGGGTGCTTACGCGTCAAAGGTCCACCCTGAAAAGGAGCAGACTAAAAGAATAAAGTTTGAAAAAGGAAGGTTACTGCGGGACTGTCTTAGATCCGAGCCCTTGGTCTTGCAACCTGCCGGGTATTTGTCTGGGCATCTGCGCGTGGGGGAAAACGTGGTTCTGATAAGTCGCCGGGAACATGCAACAGCGCGGAGAACGCCCAGAGAAAGCAAGGTGGTAAATCTAGATCTGGAGTGTCGTCAGCGGCGGACAATTGGGAAAAAGAAAGAGATGCCATGCGGCCTGAGATAGAGATCTGGTAGGACGCGCACCTTGCATGCTGTGAAATTTGATTCTGCAGGCCAAGCAGTGCCCAGTGGCGCCAAGACAGGCTGTGCTCTTGGCTGCAGGTCGGGAACACACAATTATCCAGATTCGAATTGCAATCCCTAGATCATCAATCCTTTCAATCCTCGTTTTCGTCGTAATCGTACGGCTTTATGAGTGCCAAGAGAGAGAGAGAACAGGGGGATCTCTGTGAGTCGAGATAAGCATTAACCGCTACAACTTAGCCAAAGGTCCGTTGTCGGTCCGCACCCTCCTTTATGGTTCGTCCGAAAGCCGGGGCGCTTAGACTTGTACATGTCTCTGTACTATAGAAGAAGAAGTCATCACCCAAGACTTCGGGGGATTTGCGCCAAAGAGAAATCAGTATAGAGGTAAGAGAATAGAGAGAGATGCTATAATTACAAATATCAAGGGTTAAACGAAAGGCGCGAGTCATACATCTCAGAACAATTACAATAGAGAACATGAATAACATAATCTCCTCTTCGCGGCTGAGATGCTTTCTGATCGATTTCACCTTAAAATATCCCGCTTTAACGCTTCGACGACAGCAATAAACCTTAGTCCAAGTTCACTTACCTTTACTCGAACTTGTCTTCGCTTACTGTCTAACTTCGAAGCTATACTCACATCTCCTACTTCCCGTCCTATTACCTCACTTAAAATGCCAGGATATGCGACCCGGGACTTGGCGAATGGCGTTCATCTAGTTGGCAGCGTCCCTTTGCCTTCCACGTCGGAGACTTTTTGTAAGATGATGGCAGCCCTTCCACACCGGCTGCGTAGAGTTCCAGACGGCGAAACTGGTAAGCATAACTACTTCATTCGCTGCCAGGACTCTGTGTTCATCCTCAGCCCATTCATTATGTACCCACATGATCTCGCCGGTAACCCATTTGACGGGCAAGACTTTAGCGCATCAAAAGGGGTGGAAATAAAATTGGGGCCCACTGGCTACGACGATGCGGCTTTGTCCTCCTATAAAGAGTTCGTACGTCTTAGAGGAGATGGTGTTATCGAGCCAAAGATACGATTCCAAGTGTGTCTACCAACACCCATCAACGTGCTCACAAAACGGGTGAGGCCTGAGTACCAAGCCGAAACCGAGCCGGTGTACGAGGGACTGTTGCTGCAGGTTATGAGACGAATCCAGGACGAAATCCCCGCAAGAGACTTGGCCATTCAGTTTGACTGCGCGATTGAATTTGCGATGCTGGAAGGCTTGTGGAAGTTCTTCACGCCCTGGTTCGCGCATGTAAAGGAAGGCATTGTTGAGCGAATTCTGAGGCTCACTGGGGCAGTGGACCCGGACGTGCAGCTGGACCTCCATCTGTGCTACGGCAGTATCAACAACCAGCACTTTGTCCAGCCGAAGGATTCAGGACACCTGGTTGACATGGCGAATGTATTGACGAAAGAGATACACAGACAGGTCCAGTGGATCCATATGCCGGTTCCCAAAGATCGAGTTGATACGGCGTATTTTGAGCTATGCAGCGGCTAGCCTTGCATGATGAGACGGAGCTTTATCTTGGGCTGGTCCATGCGGATGACATGCAAGGTACGCTCGAAAGAATGGGC
This sequence comes from Xanthoparmelia taractica, assembly GCA_033085395.1. Classification (NCBI taxonomy): domain Eukaryota; kingdom Fungi; phylum Ascomycota; class Lecanoromycetes; order Lecanorales; family Parmeliaceae; genus Xanthoparmelia; species Xanthoparmelia taractica. Next base: position 77,663 of record JANQBS010000169.1, read on the forward strand.
GCAGCTCGGAAGGTCATTAGCAAGGACTTTGGTGTGGCCACTGAGTGTGGGTTGGGAAGAACACCGGCTGAGCTGATTGATAACATTCTGGAAATATCTGCGGCAGCTTCGAGACCCACTTGGGTCGATTAACTTCCCTCGAACCGTTCTAAGTACGCTGCGCAATGGGAAGGCGCGTTCTTTAGGGCCCCAATGTGGATTGGGGTCTATCGATTCTGTTGAATAACAAGCCACTTGGCCGTCTAGATGATGCTATAAAGAAGTACTAGAATACAGGAGGCGAAATATGACACCGTGTTCTTGCCAAGCCACTAGTGCTGAGTCACGTGCACAGGGCTGATTGCCACTATTTCCAACAGATTCAACACAAGCGATATTAGAGATCGCACCAGCCGGGACTTGAATCCAGACATCATCCTGGGCATGATGTTCTAGGAATGTCCTGTAGCTGGCATACCTTCTGTCTTGATGTCTATCGTGGACACGTAAAAGCAAACAGTAGGAAGTTGCTAACCCTTCGTGGGTGCGATCCGCAAACATAGCTCCCGGGCGTTGGAGGGTTTCAGTATAGTTGACGCCGCGATGACAGGTGTACGCTGCGCAATAGAGGGAGGAGGGGGAGGAGGGTTTGGACTTCGAAACCGTAACCGGCGTCGATTTAAGTGCCTTTCGAAATGGGCTATTTTTCTTTAGTCTGAGCTAGAGAGCCCCTAAAAGCCCTAAGTAGAGATCTTTCGTCGGCCCCTAAGGGTCTTTTGATAGGGCTGTAATGGGTTAGGCGGGGCACCCGGCCCCCTTATTAGCCCCCTATATTAACGCGCTAAGATTTTAAAAAGGCCTCTGTTGTGAAATGTGGATCGACTAATTGTGTCTATGATACAGGAAGAATTCTATGGAGCCAAATTCCTTGCCAAGCCACTAGTGCGGAGTCACGTGTAGCGCTGTTTGCCATATTTCATAAAGTAACAGCCTCCGAAGTCCCCCGGCGCCTCACGCCAAACCCTAACCCACATTGGGGGCCTATTAAAACAGCACTACTCACACCCCACCACCTTCAATTTAACGCAGCGTAGCCCGTAAAAGGCGATACGAGTCATAATCTAAGCAGATGTCGGGGTAAGGCTTCCGCTGAGTACCGCCAGAAGGTGTTAAAGAACTAGAGGAAAGTTATGGCAACGGTACGCTGCGTGCTGAATGTTCTATTATGGCTTCTTAATTGCAATAATCATCAGAGAAGCCTAGTAGCTCAACCAAACAACTTCGATGACTGAGACTTTGACTCGTCGAGGTGTTGTGACTGTGCTCTACGACACCATTTCGGGACTCTCGAAACACATGCCTCGTCATGGCATGACGGTGCATCCGACAGACCTCCTGCTTCCTAAGCCCGCAAGTCTTGCCGATGTCTTCAAATGTTGCTTCTTGCCCAACGGGAAAGGATCTGGCGATGCCGTAGTCTAAAATTATGTGTCGGCTGACCAGATGTTGCTAGAATGCGGAAAGCAGTGGCCGACAAAGTCGGGGTCGAGGCTTTCGTGTCGTGCGATATATCAAAGAATTATCAAAAATCTAGTGGAAAAAAGGGGACGAGAGACGCTTCCTTGGGCGCTAGCATAAGCAGCTTGAGCTCCTCAGCAGCCTCCACAAGGCCTGTACGTGCGCTCTCAAGTTTTTCTGGCAAGTCTAAGGGTGCGTCGGTTCGGAGTTACAATAACGGCAGCTTTTGTTTGTGCAGGAAACAGCTTTTTCGCTCGGTGTTCTTGGAGATGGTGGTGGCAAGCTCAGTGAATATATCATTGCGGCTTCCTGTTTCTGCGACCGCAGCTAATGTGTTAATCAACGCTAATCATTCGTGCGTGGTAAGTATTATACCGGTTTGTGGTACTGCTATGATGTTACTGTACGTTCTGACATACAAGTAGGTTTGCAAGAAGCCCTGCAGCTGGAGCGTCTAACATCAAAATATGTCATTACACTCACCCGGCAATCCTACGGCACAGCGATTAGTGATTGGTCGGCGAAATTGTTTCCTACTGTATAATGATATCTAACCAATGCTGCAAAGATAAGAATGCCTTACAAACTGGTAAGGCGCTATTCGACTTGGTCTACGTGTTCTAAGCGAAGCGGTTACCTTAGAAACCGGGGCATCTTACGCCGCTTTGGACCCAGAGACAGATCATTCAAATGCATTCCAACACAATCCACAAGAACAGGTGCAGATAGACTTGAACAAGCCTAATTGTCGTTGTCTTCTGACAACTTGTTCAAGAACTAAGTACACCATATGTAAGATACCCAGGCAGCATCTTCAAACAATGCAATCACTCCTCCCAAATGTAGTTGACACTATGATCCTCTCCACAGGGCTGTCTGAGGTGGGAAGCTCCATGTCTTGCTCATGGGTAGCGGTGGTGCTAGTCTTCGACACATCTTGGGCTGTGTCCTTGGAGCTCAGATCTCGAAGGTTGATATAGGAGGAGTTGGGGTCTCTGCCCCGGTCGAACTCGTGGGTACCCGCAGCGTATCTGAACCTAAAGGACCGAGTCCATGCTCGAAGATCAAGCTTCATAGTCCAACCATGTAATAGACGGCCCATGGTAGGTAAGCATGAGCTGATGATGGCAAGCGCACACTCCGTCAGCGCCCAAACCATGATCTCGCCGTCGTAATCTGCGATACAACTTAGAAATGCATATACGGCTTAACGCAATGGAATCCTACATGTGTAGTCTAATTCGTGCCTGCTAATACCTCTGATAATTGAGAAATTTAGGATCAAGCGGGCGAGACTCGCGGCGATTGCTCTGGTCGAGTAAACGATCTCTCAGCATATATAATCTAGGACAAGGAGTTCATATACTTACAGTGCACCGAGCAGAAACATGCCGGTCACAGCAAACTTTTGCCTTGTAGGCATCTGAAGTCGCCAAATGAAAGGCCATGGTATGACCATAATGATGAAGTCAGTGATTACTCCGGAGCTACCAAGAGCCCAGGTCACCGGGACGATGTTGATGCAGTTTAACCCTGGCGGATGTACCGATGACACCGTCACAGGAAAGCACTGCAATAGTAAAACAAGAAAAAAACTGATCATCCAAGAGATCACTAGACCGATCACCGTCCAAGTAACCACGGAAAAGACTTTCCCACGGAATATTCTCCTATATAGGAAAAGTATGCTGCACTTTGCGACTCCTAACGGTAGGACTTGGAAGGTCGTATATGTGAAGTGTGTCTGAGCCTTCCGTTAGAGTCTCTACAGCTCCTCGGTTCGACCTATAAAGGACAGCTTACGGCATTGAAGGTCTTGGATGGAGGCAACGGTGGTTCAGAAGTTGTAGTCGGAACATGAGCGCCAAGGTTGTCGGAAACGCACGCTATAGATAGATTCAACAACTCAGCGAGAACTTTCGTTAGCAAATGGAAACGTAGACCCCAGTCACTCACAGATAAGTATAGGTACTGTGAAGACGATGATAAATAGCACCTTTTCACATGAGCAATTATGCTACGGTCACCTCAAGGTTCCACATACAGCAGCAGCTATAGCGCAAAAGTCATCAACCCACAAGTCTAATCGCTTCTCATGACGAGCCCAAAGCCGCGCCGAAACTGTAAATGTTATCAGTGCAGTGAACACAACCGTGAACGCCATCAGCCCATTGGTAGAAACCATGACTGCGCGACTGAGACGCTCCCGGAAGTATCAACGTTCTTTCTTACGAGTGGTGGAAGTGGAGTAGAATGAAAGGCGAAAAATGTAGCAAACAAGATAAACAAGCAATGGTGAAGGTCATCAGATGGATAAAGTTACTCTTTTCTAGCTGACTTGTCCGGAGGTAAGCAACAACCATTTGAATGCCTGGGGTGACTCTGCCGCAAAACCTGAAAGACGAAGGAGGTAAGATATGCACATTGGCGTATTCATCGGGGTCCTTGCAAAAAGTCCTTGCAACCTTAGAGTGGTATAAGACTTGAGGCTAGTATCGCACCATGGTGCGTGCTAATGATGGTGCGGGTGGCATCCTATGAACGAAATCTGCTCTGGGTATTCCTAATAGTCTCGTCCACCTTACTACGGGGAAACCGAGGTCCCGGGAGAATATGATCCACCCAATCCATTCTTCAAGGTCGCTTGATACTCCTGGAATGGTGCGCAGTTGCTATACTACCTTGGCGCTTGGAGAGCCAATTGCAATCTCAGTCAGCGCTAGTTACTATGGACTACCGGACTTGGCTTCATCTTGTGAGAGCCATGCTTTATTTCCAGTTAAAGGAATGTATCAGGAGAGATCCGTGACAAACTCAACGATGAAGACGCTGGGAATCGCACCACCATTTCATGTAACAATGCTACCTACAAAGCGTAGGCGGTGCCGACCTGCTGGAACAAGATATTTTCAACGAAGGTGGCTTGGAGTAGCCGTGTAGCGAGTGAAATTGGCAAGGAGCCCTACATTGGTGAGAAATGAAAAATGGGGCGTTCGGCCGATCATTGCCGGTCATTGCCCTCACCTCCGTTGGTTCTGCGAAGGTTCTGACATTATGATAATCCCAATTTGGAGCGTTTGTCCGGTAAGGCAAGTAAACACCGAGTGGATCAGAGTCGGCATGTTATGTACCACCTGTTCGCTAGATACCGGCCGAGGGACGTACGACGTTGTATTAGCCCCTTTTTCTTAATAAACGCACGCCTGTAAAAGTCGAAATCTGCGACTTACGATACAACCTTTGGTTACAACATTACCTATTTCCATCTGCCTCAAAGCGAGGCTTTTTAGGCTCGCGGCGGGATGAAGATGTCTTTATTCAAACTAGATTTCGCGTCGGACTTGCCCTTGAGCGTGCATAATTATCCATAAGTATAATTGTGTGTCTAGAGCCTGAATCAGCATAAATCTCACAAAAAAAGTCCCAGAGCCTGTGGATTGTACTTTGCTCACATCCATAAAGTCTTTTACGAGTTTGGGTATTAAATCTTCATCTTCCTGACCGGGCGCTATCTCCGAGTACCTTTCACGTAGCAGCCCGACTCGGCTGAGAAATCGCAGCCAGCTAAGCAATCGACACCGAGTTGACGGTGGTAGGCATTTAGCTAGGCTGTGGCCTCGGAGACTTAGACCAATTTAAGACGCCTTAGAGATACGGCTGGGTATTTCGGACTCCATAATGGAGGCCAAAGCCTACCTCTTAAAGGATTTCAAGTATGGCGTAGCTGCCTTCGGCGAGAGCTGGGTCAAACTAATTTACATGCGGATGAGAAAATCTTGTTCGATATCTCAAATCAGCGCTCTACACATGAAAGCCTTTACTTCTCCCATTGCGTTTCTATGGCCGCTAAGCCCTTTATTAAATTAAACAGCGTTTCCAGAGAAAGTAAATTCGCGAGTTACCTGCCATATTTTATATCTGCAGAAGCTCGAGTTTCTAGTCATGTCCACCAGGCCTTCGATATCAAAAGCCCACTTGAGACCTTCTCGCTAAGGCTATGCTTCTCGCTATGGGGCATCATGAATTTTCAGCCCAACGCCACGGGCACATGGCAAGAAGAGCGATTTAGGATTGAGGGTGAACGCTTTTAAAGTCACCTGTGGATGACCTTTTGTCTCCAAGAAACTCGCAAGAGCTCGGGACACTGAACCGAGCGCGCTCTGGGAACAGTGAACAAATCCGCCCAAGGAAAATCCTCTGCAAGGATAAGCTCGGAGTTTTAAAACAGTTACAACTGGAATTCGCTTTTAGCACAAAGAATTCGGTCGCGCTGAAATCACTAACTATCAAAATTGCCCCCGCCGCCCCGTAAGGCCTAAAGTAAATCGAGTTTCCTCTTTAGCCCATACAACATGTCCATCAAGCAGAGCGACCTGAGCATCTACCATGCTGGCAGGGTCGGAAATGAGAGCATACCGGTGGAAAAGCCAAGAGAACCAACCCCCAGTATAGAGTGCTGAGATTCAGCCAATAAGAGGCCGTGTTCAAGCCGAAGACTAACATAGCGCCTCAGCGTTCCTTAACTCTACCGCAGTTTCGACTTTGCAAAATGCTAGAGCCAGCTACCATTTCCACCACATATATCTCCATCCACATCGCATTCCCCTAACCCTTGATAAAACGAAACACGCCCACCACCATATCGTCCACAAGCCATTTTTTGGCCTTCAATTACCTCACCTCCACCTTTCCCACACTTTCCTCACCTCACGAACACGCAGGCACTCCGACCACACTGATTAAACCTCCCTTTGCCGCCATCGCAGCCCTTGCTGCAATCCGATTAGTAGCAGCGCGATACGAAGTGGCCTTCTAGGAGAATTCGATTGGCTGGTGAGGTTCATGGAGATTTTCCAAACCATAAAAACTGTATACTTGGGTGAGAGGATAGGGAGGGGCGGGGGTTTGGAAAAGGGCTGGAGAAGGTCAACATGAGGTAGAGGTGGAAGGTACGTACCTGGAATAGCAATTGGATAACAGCCGCTTAGGAAAGCTGTGAGGATGAGAGCTGAGAGGTGGAGGAGGGAGCGCGAGTTTTTTGATTTTGTTGTTGTCGTTTTCTTGAGTACGAAGTTGATAGATGGAATTGTGGAAGTGATGTATGATTGTATATCTGGGTTATTTTGTGTACTGGCGTTAATACTTGTCGGAGAAATTCAAAAATGGAACAGAGTTGGGTATCCTCTGCTTTTTAAAAGATATTCCGCCGAAGCGCATGATGTCTTTTTTTTACCTTGAGCGATACTCGGTTACAAGACGCTTTCATTCGCTGATTAGATACGTCCCCGAGTCCATAGAGAAAAAGCAGGTAGAATAGCTTCCTCTTCGACGACAAGTCACTGTTTTGAAGTTATGCTTAATTCTTAGATAGTTGCGCAGCACAATCTTGTTATCAGACAAAACCTGACACCGCGCAGAAGTCGTGCTTTGACTATTCATTGTTATCCGGCTACAGGACATGGTGATTCGCGGGTGCCTAACCGAGACTAAGAACAGTAAGGAGCGGAATTGTCGAGCTGCAAGACTTTGCAATCGATGCTGCTGGTCGTTTCTGTCACCCTTTCGATATATGTCGTCGAGAAAAGGCTATACCGAGGCAACCACCAGTTGCTGGACTAGAAGGCTCAAGGGTACTGCAGCTGGAAGAAAAATCATTGCTAAACAGTACAGGACGAATGCCATCTAGCATGTAGGCTCAAGAGTTGAGTCCTTGATGACAGAAGATCAATCAAAGACAGTCTCACCTGGATGGACCGGAGTTGATGCTAGGAGGTTGATGGATGTTGAGCTCTTTCGGTCGAAATTCTGCACCTACATACCTTTTTCCAGCCTTGATCGCCTGACACTGTTTATGCGATTTTGCGCCATTGCTTTATCGTCTCCACAACTCTCTCTGTGTAGGTGTCGACTACCACTGCCTGGCATGATAATGACAATCGAGACTGTCCTTCTGGTCAGACCCAAAGATACAAACATTCTCAAGTGTGTAAGCAAGGTATTTGGATTTGACATAGGTCGGTCATGATGCGATAAGGACTTGAAATGTTGGTTCACCGCTTCGACACTAATAAAGAAAACTGCGTACTTTTTAGCTTCACAAGATCCTATATTTTAAGAGCGAACTTGTATATCTTTTATTTATTCATAGAGTGGGGGCATGTATTTTATGATCTCTCCTGGCACAGAATTGAAGTCCCTGAAAGCTGAAAGCTGATCCAATCTCTATAAGACCTCACTGAAGATAGCTAGCAGGATGCTTCAGTAACCCATAATTGACACCGTAGGTAGGGCACTCGGTAGTGCTTTTACGCTGCACTGAAGGCGCTGTGCTATCTGTGTTTTGTCTCTGACATACATCTTGCAGAAGTATAGCGTTGTATCGTTCCCAAAACTGCTTTGGCGGTCTTACCAAGACACACTACCGCTGGGTAAACTGCTTGAGAAGCAGGAACTCCACACACGATAACCATCCAGACAGAGTTCCACTAACAGCAAGCCCGACCTGAATACTATGGCATGCAATCCCAGCAGCCAGTCCGGACACGAGGACTGTCAGCACTGCGATTGTCAACACCAAGTACGACCTGCCTTGAGCAAAAGTTTCGGTAAGATATAATGCTTTGTTTGGCCGGGTCAGAATTGAATTGTGGTCGATATCGCGGTTTGGGCGGCCGCCTGTAGCGTTCCGCCCATCGAGCCATGATCGTGGATCGTGGAAAGCAGCTGTCAGAATCTCATTCATCTCTATGTCCTGGATGCGTACCATAGAGCGTGGCCCTTGTGCTTCGAGTTCGGTTGTGAATGTCTAAGGTTGGAGTCAGCTAGTCTGAAAAAAATAATGTAATCCAAAGACATGGGGGATTGGACAGACTCGAACCTGATATGTCGCAAAACCCAGGGTGAGTTTCCGCATGAGAACGAACCTGATAATCGCAGATCTCTTCGAGTATGTGTCGGAACGCTTGTAGTGGGAATGGAGTCGCTCTATCAAGACTGCATCCGAGTCTGAAGTCAAGCAGCTGAATGTCGACAGTGTCGGTGGAGACCCAGATAGCTTTGAGACGACTTGAAACTTCATAAGTAGGTGCGGTTGCTTTCCATTTACACAGTTGTCCTTCTCCAAAGAGGCTCCCAGATGATTGGGGTGTTCTAGAGCGATCATAGATACGTCCGACGCCATCGTTCCCACGTAAGAATGAAGCGAGCATAGGTTTCCCATGCGCTCAAGGCTAGGTGACAGAGTAGAAAGGGGCAGGCAACGAAGTGGTTGGAATAGCACGGTGATGCTCCAGCCAAGTTCCGGACAGGACAATATCTGAACAAGGACTTGACAAATTCATTTTGTGCAAGACAACGGGTCACAGAAGGTCTTATGGAAGTCGTTCTGGAGAAATTGAGGCCCTCGAAACACAGCGTGTTTGCGTTCAAATTACCAGCTCATCTGCGCAAAGACCCGGCTCATGTGCGTTGAGAGGTTCGCTCTCAGATCCTCCCAATAACCATCAAGCACTTACGTGAATACAAAAAGCGATGAAGCAAAATCATATTAACGCAACTGCGTCGGCACACGTACAACATACTCTCCCTCACTTGGCTGGCATAACTGGTGGCAGGCATTGCCACCCAGAGGCGCAGCACTTAGGTAAGCGCTAGACCACATTAGGATGCCTTGGGCAAGTTCCGCGCAATTGCGTTGAAAACACCTCGACAGCAATACCAGCACCTGAATTCCCACTCAGCTTCGATGCCACCAATATATATCTCCCGTGTCCCTAGAACACGATCATTGCTTCTGTTCGCAAAGCAAGCTTTGTACCTCTGACCACGGTAGGCAACTTGTGACTAATTTCGTTCCATCAAGAGACCAATATCTATTTTAAACCAGTCTTGCGGTATCTGCTTGAACTCGCAAATGGATGGGGATTGGAGCTGGCTTCAGCTACACAAAAGGTTGGGCCCCGAGCCTGCTAGCATGTATATCCACAATTTTGAGAACTCTACCCTGACAGCGCCAAATCATAGCTCCCGATGTACTAATGGTACAAACATCGACACTGGCTACGGCAGTAGCACCGAGCTCGGTGATACAGTTGCTGGAACCAACTCAAGCTCACAAGAATGCGTACTTGAGCAACCTGATCCCAGTCATTCTGATATGCTACACACTACAAAAACCAAGCACGTTCAAAGCGCCGTTAAAATATTCCAATGCAATCTCTGTCCTAAAAAATACACACTCGCCAACAACCTCCGGTTCCACCAGCGCACACACAGCGATGAACGACCATTTGTGTCTACTATATGCGGTAAAGCCTTCGCTCGTCAGCACGACCGGAAGCGTCATGAAGGATTGCACAGCAGCGGGAAGAAATTCATCTGTAGAGGTGAGCTCTCAGCGCAGCCAGCCAGGGCATGGGGTTGTGGCCGTCGGTTTGCAAGTGCGGAAGCCTTAGCACGCCACTTCTTTTCTCAAGGAAACGTTGGAAGAGCCTGCATTATACCGCTTTTAGACAACGAGGGAGCAAAGGGTGGAGTCCTCACCTTACCATCCGTGCTTCTAATACAGTATCCGGGACTTAAAAACCTTAATTTGGCTCACATATCGGCTTGGCAAAAGGCACCAATTGGGGGGGACAGCGGCTTAAGTTCTAATGACAGCGGATACGAAAGTCCACTCCATTTGGATCTTGCCGAACCTCTTTCCGTTTCACCTGTCCAAGTAGGAGCACGGACTGAAGGAACACAAAAGGCATTGCCGTATTACGGCTCCTTATCAACTCTTGAAAGCCAGGTCATGTGGTCTCTACCCTCACTAAATCTGCAGCAGCAGAAAGATCTTATCACGCTTCTATCAGACAGGCCAGAGAATTCGGAAGACTCTGACAACAGTCTTGTGAACACAACTCTGAGTGGTGAGGAACCCGACTAAGAATGTTTTAGTAGCGGGATAGAACTGTCAGGGCATCAAGTTGATTCACAAGGTACCGCTGACTCTGAAGGACGGTCAAGTCACAAGGCGCGCCACGTGAGCAAGGAAACCACCTTTGCACAAGAAAGGGCATGCGAAAAAGACGCCAATGCTCATCTTTCAGGTAATTCCGCAGCGTCACTCTCACCCGACGAGAGCTCTAGCAATTCTGGCTACGAGAATGGATATAATAATATTAATGAGGAATCCGTTCTCAACTGCTCAAAAAGAGCGCTGATCTCGCGACTGATGGACGAGATCTGCTCATCATTCTTTTACCAGGTCAGCCATCGTCCACGAGAACGCGGACAGGATGGACAAGGTTCTCGAGAGTCCTCTTCTAGTAGCACAGAACAGACAATTACCACAAACAGCCTCATCCGTGAATCCCCTGGTAGTCGGAGGAAACGAAGTCACCAGGAAGATGAAGAACCTGAAGACGAGGATGATTACAAACACAAGCGGCCAAGAAACCGAGTTTCTGATGATAGTCACTCGACAAGAGTACGCTGCTTCGCATGTCCCTTCCATAAGTTCGATGCGTCAACCTATGGTAGTGGAAATGCAGATCCACGAGTCGGCCTAAAGTACCGCTCTTGCGGGCCCCCGGGCTGGCCGAATATAGGGAAATTGAAGTAAGCAGTACCTGTGATGCAGACATCCGATCGGTAAGATTAATTTTCCCAGGGAGCATTTATATCGTAACCATCAGACTCCCATTCACTGTCCAAGATGCTGGACGATTATGAGGACGGAAGCTGCGCTTGGAGAGCATGCTCGTGCAAAAAATCAATGCGACGTTCTGCCACCGCCACTGAGGTGGATCCCGCGGGAAGTATGCGAAAAACTCAAGAATAGAAAGAAAGCATTTGCGGGACAAATGGAGGAAGATACATGGAGATACATCTTCGGCCTACTGTTCCCTGATTGCCCTAATATCCCGAGTCCCTGTAAGTTCTTCTTCTCCCTGAACTTCCATTACCAAGTGTATTCTGTCGGTGCCTGATCGGAGGCAATAGATTACAATGACGGTATTACGCTCGAAGAAATGACCCAGAGAAACTCTCCGACCTCAAATGCAATAGCAGCCTACGAAGAGTATGCTCGTGCACACCTTCCCCGACTTTTTGAGGAAGCTCTAGAGGCGGCCGTTGCAGAACAGACGCAGCCGATAGAAGAGGGTCTGCGAAGAGCTTTGGCTGGCATGGTGCGAGACTTTCAGACTCGGCTTGCGCAAAACTTCTTGCGGCACCGTTCGTCGAGCGGGTCGAACATAGGCGGTGCCGGGATCCAGGCTGAAGTGCTACCCTCATTCTACATTGAACCCTTCAATCTCGCAGAAGATTTCGTCTCTATCAATGCAACCCAGAGCTCCACCAATGCACACGACAGGTTGCAGACGCACTCGGATTCAGGATACGCAAGTGTGGATACATCACTCAATCTATCTACCAGAGGGAGATGTTTTTAGCCTAAAAACATTTCCAGGCTACTAAAAATCGACCTAAAAACATTTCAATTCAAAATTCAAATGTCTTTAG